>PVHY01001706.1:0-148000 GCA_004024945.1 Uropsilus gracilis
AAAGAATGCTGGCATGTGCAGATGGTACTTCAGGCAGCGCAAACAGCATATGCAAAGGTCCTGATTAGGAAGAAAGCTGCTCTATGAAAGGAACTAATAGAACTGACAAAATACCAGAGTAACTAGAGGCATGCTGTCCAGTACAATAGCAATTTACATGGGTATTTAAATTTAAATATAATTTTTTAAAAATCCAGTTCTCAGTGTCACTAGCCCTGCAGGAAAGGTTGGTTACTTTACTAGACAGTGCTAAAAGAAATCATTTATATCATCTCAGGAATTTCTACTGGACATTATGTAATAGTACACAGATAATAGCTAGTGAATAAAAAGGGCGAAAAACAAAAGCTATAGATGTGGAGAAGACATTATATCATGCAGGACCTTAAACATGCAGTTACCACAGAACATGTTCCTTCTGTGAGCTTTTCAATGGCAAGTATAATCCCTATTGTGGACAAAGAAGCATCACAAATTTTGGACAAATGTGCAAATGAATGTAAGTGAAAATTGAAGTTTATTTTTAATCACACTGACTTGATC
This sequence comes from Uropsilus gracilis, assembly GCA_004024945.1. Taxonomy (NCBI): domain Eukaryota; kingdom Metazoa; phylum Chordata; class Mammalia; order Eulipotyphla; family Talpidae; genus Uropsilus; species Uropsilus gracilis. Next base: position 544 of record PVHY01001706.1, read on the forward strand.
TTTTCAACTCATTTGAAGAGGCTGGCTTAAACAAGGTTGATGCTAGAAAAGGAGAAAAATTAAAATGGAAGATAGTTGAAGGCATTACTGGATCTTAGCAAATTAGAAATCATCTGCTCAGAGTGAGAGGGGTGAAATGACTTCCAGGAATATATGAACTAGGAAGTGTTAGGGAGAGCTAACATGACTTGTGGGGGTTGTTTGTTTATTTGTTTGTTTGTTTGTTTGTTTAAAGAAAAGACCCAGCTGAGATTAGTCAGCTTAAATTTATATGTTCTCAGTCATCAAGATTTCCCCACTTAACTCTGTGAAAGAAATATAAAAAAAGAATCATGTGCCAGCTTGCCAAGATGTCAAGCCCCAAGTACAAGCCATCACACCTAGCCACCTTTCCCACTTCTCTTATTTTATTATTTGTTTTTTTTTGAGACTAGGTCTTTCTATGTTGCCCGGGGTAGTCTTGAATCCGCAGACTCAAATGATCCCTGGCCTCACCCTCCCAAATAGCTGGGGTTACAGGCGCCCATCACCGCGCCTGGCTGCTATTTTGGAGGCCAGGTCTCGCTATGTTGCCTGGGGTAGTCTTGAACCTGCGAACTCAAGCATCCCTGGTCTCTTATCTCCCAGCACTTGGATTACAGGTGCGCACAATCATGCAAGGATTGCCCACTACTCTTGACCCTGCTGAATAAGACTTATCTCCTGAAACTTCCCCTATGGCGCAAGCGGAGCAATTGGCCATAAGATTCCAGCTTAGAGTACCTGCTTCAGTACAACGACCCCAGCCGCTGAACTCTCATTGAAGATCCTGCCTTATTTTGTTGGACCCATGCAAGATCAACAAATATTTATCCCAATTTCAGACACACTCCCAAGAACTCACTTTTAGGAGCTCTGGTCTCTGGTTGGAACTGGATCCCTCTTCTTCTGGTATTATGTTTTTAAAACTGACAGAGATAAGAAGGAAAAACTTACCGAGGAAGGAAAATTGAACCGATCATTAAGCACCTCATATTAAGTCTGACAATGTTGACTATTGTATTATTGTTTAAATAAATCTACCAATCATTAAAAAAATATATATGTAAAAAGAACACTCACTGACAAATATTTATTGGCTGTATCCCTATCCATCAACTCTATTGATTAGATACTGGTGATTCCATATCAAATAGTATAAGCAGATACTCCTTCCTCAAAAAAAAAAAGGATGTGGGAGGTCATTTATTTATTATCTGACTTCTGTTTGGAAACAGACTGACATAACAAAGAATAGTTTGGGGTAGGTTGTATATATTAGATAAAGTGAAAAACATGGGGATTGCTGATAAAATCACATTATTGGGACAGTTTAGTGTGTAATAAGACATTGTTGAAAAAAGAGGCTGATTTGAGGTAGAAAGGAAAGTAGCAGGCATGCAATGAAAATGTAGAATCTAAAACTTGAAATATGAACAAAGCTTTGGTAATATAAGAAATGGTAGATAAGGTGATAAGATTATAAGGACATCAGAGACACCAAGTTAAAAGCTGCCAGCTGACACCAGTTGATAAACATCACTGGTAGACAGAATAATAAATCTTTGTTTTATGTGACTAGATATCTCTAAGCTTTGAGTCTGTTAGACATGGCGATATCATCAGAAAGATTCTTCACATTTTCTATATAAATATTCTAATTCCATAGCAGATCATTATCAACTTGAGACCGTGACCTGTAGCTGGTTCACTTTTCCACCAAGTGCATAGCCATAGCATGTTTTACATGTGTATTCATTAAATATGTATTAGGTGAATGTATGAACAGATCCTTCCCACACAGCTAGTATCCCACAGAAAATAAAATACAGCAAAATAACTGGGTAGCAAAAAACATTTTTATATCTGTTCCAATCTTTTGTAATTTGTTTGAAATTAATCTTAACTTTTTCCATTTTAGAGCTGGACTACTACTGAGTGAACAAACAAATAAGAATCACCATGTTAAAAATAAAATTTTGGAATCAGAAAGATTTTATTTATATTCTGGCATGGACCTCTATTTTTAGTAGAGCATTTACTAATCTTTAGTAAATCATTCAACTATATTTTCATCATTGTGAAAAAGAGAAAACTCTATCTCATTCATAAGGTTGTTCTAAAGATTATATAAACATCTGTATAAAGGTGAGGGTCTGGCATGCAGGTATTAAATAGTCTTATTTTTAATTTTGTTCTCATACACACATATACATATCTACATATTTTTTACATCATTGTGTTCCCCAAGGTTTTCCCACCCCTGAACAATCATCTTTATCTTCTGGTCTCTTCCCTGATTTTCTTCTCCCTCCATCCCCCTCTCCTAGTTGTTTGCTTTAGTTCTGTTGTCATCTTGTTTTGACTCTCTTTTTTTTTTTTTTTAACCTTTTATTTGTTTTCCCTATATCCCATCTACAAGTTAGAGCATCTGGTTTTTGTTTTGTTTTGTTTTTTCTTTCTGGCTTGTTTCCACTAGCATGATTCCTTCTAGGTTCATCTATGTTATCATAAATGAATCATATTTGTCTTTTTTGATCACTGAGTAATATTTCACTGTGTAAATGTACCGTAACTTTTTTATCCATTCATCAGTTTTGAGACATTTGGGTTATTTCCAAATCCTGGCTGTTGTAAATAGTCCTGGTATAAATATCCAAGTACAGGTGTCCTTTTGAAATAGAGTTTGGGGGTCCTTTGAGTAAATTCTCAGTAATGGAATTACTGGATCGAATGATATTTCCATTTTCAGGGGTTTGAGGATCCTCCACACAGCTTTCCATACTGGCTGGACCAGTTTGCATTCCTAATTTTGTTATTTTAATTTTTACACAATAAAATGAACTTTTTTGGTGAAGAGTATACATGTGTTGCTTTTTTTAACTACCTCAAGTGGGATAAAGAATAATTTCCATCAAGCTCCAAAACTCCCTGGTGCTATCCCTTTATTGTCACAGCCTCCTCCCATGCTTATTTGTAACCTCTGATCTGTTTTCCATCACTGTAGTTCTGTCTTTCCTGAATGCCATACAAAAGCAATTATATAGTATGTAATCTTTCAAAATTGTCTTCATTCGCCTAACAACGTTTTTAATTGGTGTGGTTAAACCATTTATACACAATATGGTTAGTGATATGTGCTTTAATATGTTAGAATTCAGGTATCTTTCTAAGAATTTGTTCCTGCATGCTTTATATTCCTTCCTCTGTTTCTCCATTCCTTCTTTTAGAATGTTTGATTTTTCTAATTTCCAGTTCTTTATCTATTGATTCAATTTTTTACTATATCCCTTTGTAGACATCCTCCCACCCGTGATCCTTGTGCTTATAACCTTTATGGTTTGAGATGATATGAAAGTGAAGTCACACCTACATTTATTAAAGTGAGGAATTATAAATTCACAACTTTAGCTGTTAAGCCCTAAATTTTCCTATCCTTCAATTTATAATTGTGCAGGACAAGTTCAGTAAGAACTATTGGGTTCTGGCTTTTCAGAAACAGTTCTTCAAATCCACGATATCCCCTTCCTTTCTCTTCAAACTTAACTGTGCACAGTCAGAGAGGGGAGAGGCATCCAATTCTGTACAGCAGAGTCTTAAGAAGGGGCCTATTCATGGCATAAGCTTGTGGACTGAGGGGAGACTGCATGTGGGCAGGTAAGTGGATAGCCACGGTCCAATTTAGATAACTTTTGTTGATCTGTTTTGAAGGCCATTGACTCTTTCCTGTATAGTTTTAATTTTGATGAGTTTTTCAGTTCTAAATTTTTCTTATCTTTATTTACTGAAATATTCTTTCTCATTGGTTTCAAGTATTTATTCTTACCCCTTGAAGCAGCATGAAATGTGAACCCAGCGGTTCATACAATTTATGAAATAATACTCAGTACTTATTTCCATTTTACGGCTTTTAGTTTCCATGGAATGCCTTTAGTTTCTCTGTGTTCCCAATCTCTACAATTGATACTATACCTAGGGCTATGTAATAGAGTAAAAAAAGGGGGAATAAAAAGAAAGTAAATCTATCTCTTGTTCTTTAGATTATAAATCCTTCAGCCATGAGGAAGTTTCCTTTCTATCAATATTTTAATTAACTACTCAGCTTCTCCGCCAATGAAGTGTTGTCTGGTAACTACTGATTCCAAAGGGAAAAGACAGGGTATTCAACACTACTTTTTCTTTATGGCCCTTAAGAGTCTTCTCTCTTGCTTTTTTGGTACAGAAATAAGGCCTTCTCTGCCCCACCTCCCTTTCCCCATGTGGTTGGCACACTAGATTTCAAGTTGTCTTTGTGCCAAGTAAAAAGAAATGTCAAAAAAAGGGAAGAAAAAGGAGATTCTCTTGTTTGGTGGTACATAAAATTCTGAAATCCTTCCAAAATCTGCCTCCTACCATTCATTTTAAGTTCTTATATCTATGCCCTTTGTTCATACTTTATATTTACATTCAGTTGGAGAAACTAGGTAGAATGTACTTACTTCATCTTGCTTAGAACTAGATTTACTATAGAAATTACTTGAGTAAATATTTACATAATATAGAAATAGCTTTTTTTATGCTATAACCAAAGACTGAAATGATTCTTGCTATTAAATGAACATATAAAATAGTCTGAATATATTTGATATAATGTATAACCATTCTTAAAAGCACTATATTACTGCAGTCATTTGGAATGATAAAATATTTATATATTTAAGTAATCACATTTTAATTAAGCCAATAATTTTCTCATGATATATTTCAATTTTATAAACATTGTGGGTATTTTATGTTTATTAAATGTCAAATTCATATTCCCCAAAAGGCAAATAAAAATATTTGATAAAATTACAAAGAATCACAGAAAAGACATAAGAATCAGAGAGAAAATAGTAAAATAGTAATAGTTACTAAAATGAAAAAAAATTTGACCATACAGCATATTCTTGTATGGCAATCCATTAAACATATTGCTATTTGTTTTCCTCAATAACTCAGATTCATGATTGAAAGCTTCGTTTTTCACTGTGTTGTGGGCATTGTTCCATTCTTTCAACTAGAAAAATGAGCTCATATATCAGAAAACAAATTAAAATTTAAGGAAAAATGGTCCCAACAGTACACTCTGGTGAAAACCAAGGGAGGAAAAAGAAATATAAGAAAATGTAAATCAGTCTGTCTTGTTAAGCAAATCTAAAGCACTACTTAAAAACTCTGCATAAGGGAAATGCAACCTTCATGCCAGCTGTGGTTTCTGCCTATTGTTCAATTTAATGAATGGTTATTTTCCTTGTTATATTTATTCCAGAATAAAAATAAAGGTCATTGATCTCAAATTCTAGGTTATTTTCGCCAATCATCCACCTAGAGTTTTATATTGTTTTTTACATAATGTTTTAAAATTTTTCAAAATCTGCAAAAAAAAAATTTAAAGGAAATTTTCTTAAGTTTACAGTAATAATTGTCACTTGATAAACAAAGTTAAAAATTCATGGCATTTTTTTTGTTAGATTTGGGGGATGGACATTGGGTTAGGGACTTTTCATTATTTTATTTGTAAGTCATGTGCCATCAATTTTTTAAAGTAAATTTCAGAACGCTAGTAAGGAGAAAAAAAGCTATCTTTGGAAAGACCATATTTTGCTTTAAAAATTGGAAAAAGGTATTCATTGACAATGGTAGGTTGGAACCTAGTTCACAATGCCTATAATAAAAAACTTGTTTTCTTTGCTCCCTATTTTTGGTCTGAAGGCAGAAATATGGTACTTTTCATGTAATAAAATGCTTTCACTGAATTTCAAGGAAAAAGGAAGTAGTAGATTAATCTAGATGCAATGTTCTTATCATCATAAGTTTGGATAAAACAATAGTTTCACATCAGTAATCTAAGGAGAGTGTACGAAACTTTGGGAAAAGGGCTACATTGATGAACAAGGCTCTGAATAAGAAATCCAAAAAAAAAAAAAAAAAGAAATCCATGTTCACATAGCTGTACTCTGTAAGCAAGTCTTCCAAAGTAACCCCATCTTACTCCTTGATTTCATTTTAACATTGGTGTTTCCTTATCAGTGACAGGCCACGATCAATAAACTTTAACATGCTCAGTATTAGGCAGAGTGTCTAAAAAATGTGTCAACAAGTCAGAAGCTAACTCCCAAGTTCTGGTCATGTCACCTGCTACCACCAATGCAAAAAATGGGCATTGGTGCAGAAATGAGTAAAGAAAATAATTTATTCTAAAAAACGGTCATAGGAGGAGATGGCCAAGCTACCAACCCAAGGTATGTATGTAGGGGAATTGCAGCTACAGGAACCAGGTGTGGCAGAGGTCTGTCCCAACCCTGAGGAGTGGGGTGTTGATGGCTCAACATACATCAGGGTGGTTGTCTTCTTCAACAGCTACAAGAAGAAAGAGATAGCAGAAAGAGATAGCAGGCCCATTTGCAATACTCTCCTCTAAAGACACATGAAATGGCCACTAGGCTCCACCCACTTCCCAGCAGCCCCTTTGTTCAAAAGATGAAGTGTAGAATTCAGTTCCTTGTCTGCCTGACCTGACTCAACACTAGAATGGAATTTACATGTCCCTTTAGACAGTTAGAAAACTGATGTCATTAATGCAAAGATTAGCTTTAAAAGTCGGTAAGTGGATCAAAGGAGTTTCATTTATTATGAATGTCGTTAAAGTTTTAGAATTTTTTTTAACCAACATTATGTGCCTGACAAATAAAAAATCAACCTGCCACCCTAAAATGTGCCTTTTTAGCAAAAGATCAATTTAATGGGAAGGGTTTAGATGCTTTGGTAGAGATTGCTTTTGAAAAAGATATTTACCTATAAATATCTCTGTAAAGGCATATAGAATTAGGAAGACTTAATCTTGTTTTCTCTTTGCAACTGAGAAGGCCTTATCTTTGTCTACTGTGTCTTGTCCAATAACCTCCCTACCTAACACTGAGTTTCTCCTTCCCCCATCCCCAAGTCCTTCTGTGTTACCTAAGCTATTTAAAAACATGGCATCTGAAGCCATGAGGGTGATGTTAGTTACACTTAGTCTCTCCTAGGTATACAGGAATTCTACATGCTATTATTAAACTGTTTTATTTTTCCCTCCTCTCAATCTGGGTTATGTCCCTTTGTTATTACCAGCCTAAAATCATCCAAAAGAGCATGGAGTGATTCCTTTTCTGTTCAGGAAGTTTAAGAACCACCTAGGAGCTCTTCAGAAGCTTGGAAACTTCTTGTTTACCAGCATAACTGCAGAGGATGAGATCTAGAACAAGCAGGCAGGCAGACAAATTCTTCAGACACTTCAGACACCTCAACTTACTCCCCTGCAGAAATTTAATGGAAGCCAAGTGATGTTATTATTTCTTTCTCTAAATTTAAAATTGGTAAGAGAAAAAATTTTACTTGAAATAATTGATCGGTGTTACAATTTTTGAATGTTTAGTTTTATCTTTTAATACGGATTACTCACCCCAAAAAGGTATTTGTTTTCTGTCTCTTGTCTGTTAAGACTTTACTTCTAAACCTTATTACTTGTCCTTGAACAAGTACTTCATCAAGCAGGACTTTCCTGTCACAAACATTTTGTAAAGTGAAATTTGGGTATTAGTGAAGCTAGCTTTTTGTTTCACCTTTTTGGCTCTCAAAGGATCTGCGTTCTTAATATTGACTACTCTTACTGATTTTCATTTCTCTCAAAACTTTGTCACTCCTGATAGAAGCTACTGTCTTCCAGACATTTCTTTCAGACTCTCTCATGATTTTTCTTTCTCAAATCATTTCTTGAGAAGTGAGATTTCTCACTTCTGTTTCATTTTTTTACATATTACATATGGGTTTTATGATACATCTTTCAACTTAAAGTTTGAGTGACTATCTTTCCACCTCAAGGTATTCTTCTGTTCTGTTTCATAGGTAAGAAATTCAGGTTCTAGGCTCTTGCCATTTTCCCCCTCTCCATGTTGTTTCAATCTTGATATTTGGGAAAAGATCTACTCCCCTCCAGACTCCAGGCTCTGTTTTGTTATAAAAGGGGAAAATGCTAATGTACACTGAGGTAAAAACAAACGAACAAACTATTTTTTAGGGAATTCTGGAAAGTAAAAGCCACAAGCTTCAGTTGGCATAGATGAGGAATTTAAAAATTATTGGACTGCTTGTCAACTGAAAAATAAGTTGCATAATTGTTAGCAGGAAGACTCAGAAGTGCCCAAGGATCCCCCCAAACCATATACATTCTAAATAGGTTTGGTCATCCACTAGATAAAGACAAAACATACTCTTTTCAATAAAAAAGAATTTTAACAGAATTAATGTGCAATAGAGAGGAGAAAGAAAGCATATACTTTCATGGTGTAACACTCAAAGTTACCCTCTTATGGGTTAAAATCCAGGCAAACAGGGTTGCCCCAAAGCAGGGCCTCTGGGGCCTAAATATTTACCACAAGCCTAAAACTCCTTCTGGTAGGGAAGCATAGCAAAGGGGTAAAGGGGCCAGGCAATTCTGGAAGGAAAGGAATAAAATCAAAATACAAGCCAAGATAAAGCCTGTCACGGCCAGCTTCCCCATGGGTTTCTCAACCCCTGTCTCATCTCTGTTTCTTCCAAATGTCTCTTTTCATGTCCTCCAAGTCCCTGGTAAAAGTCCAACACTGAGAAGCAAACACACTTTCTTCTTCACACGTCTTTCTGATGCATGTACCTACTACAAATCTCCTATCTTCCCCGCTCACCTACTCTTCTGCCACTCAGCTCCACCTTTCAATAGGTGGGGCAGAGAACATAGGACCTCACCTTTTTAGATTATCGTATTACATGGTAACATATATCTCCTCTATCCATGGAAGAAACCCAGTGTGACTAGCTTGTCCACAAGGCTTAAATAGCTTAACTAAAACAGAAGAATTTGAGTGTAGAAGTAGGGAGAGGAATGAAATGCAAAGTCTGTTAGAAAGGTTAATGGTGAAAGTACAGCAGACAAAAATAGGCAATTCTGCTTTCTCCACTGAAGAGGTAAGATCACATCTTCCCATTACAGTGAGGAAGTATTCCTTACAGAGAGAAGTTTGCATGTAAATACCTTTTCAAAAGGAACTTCCATTCAGCCTTCCCATCCCATAAACTTAGTCTTTTGCAAATGATATATCTTGGGGTAATAGGTTTTTGCTCCATTTCATATACAGGTACATGAAAGACTTCAGGAGTATAAGCTTTTATGAGAGAAGATGGCAACATGTCTACTTCTGATAGGTTAAATTTATGTAAGCTTTAGAAATAAAGTTGAGAAGCTATTCAATGTGTTATGAGTATCTAGTATATGCCCAGTAGTATGACAGGTAATAAGAATACAGCAACAATAATGTTCATTTAAGAATAATAAGAATACAACAATAAATGAATCAGGTAAAATTCTGTCAACATAATTTAAATTCTACTTGAAAAAGTCAGTCGATTAAAACAGGATGCTATGGGTTGTATATTATCAGTGGTAATAGTGATCTACTTCCAAGATTACAAGAACAGTTCAAGGCATTGTGTAGACTAGTTCCATTAAGTGATAGGTGTGTTGGGTTGTGTTGATCTGAATGATGCAGAGCTCAATCCACTTTAGGATCTTAAATTTGACATGCTCCAAATGAGCATCTAATCATCTACTTCTGAACCCCTTATTCCATGTTTAATTTCTGCTCTCTTCCTGTAGATGTTTAGTCTAAAAGTTGGACTCATCTCTGACTTTTTCTCTCACACCCACATCTAATCTGTCAGAAAAAGTTATAGGCAATTCATTTTCCCCTCTTATCTTTTTTGTTGTTCTGACATAAATTTTATTTGATTGAATCATTGCAAGTTTTCCCTTATCTCTTCAACTCCAGATCCTCAGTGAAATAAATGTTGGAAGAAATTGCCTGTGTCATCTTTCTCTTACATTATTGTGATATCCCCCAGGAATTCTTCCTGCTTTCATTTTTGTCTTCCTACAGTAACTCAATTCATCTGATAAAATATTTCTTTTCAAATGTAAGTCAGATCATGCATCCCTTCATCTGTGCTTTCTAATGGTATTCAAAGACATTCACAGCAAGATCCCAACAATTTTCATGGTGCTCTGTAGTGTATTCCTGATCTGAACATTTATCTGACTACTGTCTTCCACATTTTCTCTGCACCAGTCACACACCAGCCATATGGCGTTCCTCCTATTCTTCAAGTGGTCAAGTATTGTTGGCAGGGTCTTTGTGCTTCAGTCTCTTCAGCCTTAAATGTCATTCTTGACGATAATCTTCAGAGTTCCCCCCTCACTTTCTTAGACTCTTATTCAATGTTCCTCAAATGTCACAACCTAAAAGAAGCCTTCTCTGCCCACCCTGTGAAAGACATCCATCCACCCACAACCAAGGCCTTTCACACTGAGGGACTCCCTCTTTTCCCTTCACTTCCATGTACACATTCAGCATTTATTAGCACCTGAGCCATACATGCATTTATTTACTTCCTTATTTTCTGTGTCTCACTAGAAAGCACATCTCTTAAGAGCTAGGAATTTCTTGTTCTGTTTACTATTGAATCCACAATATTCATGGAAGTTGACTACATAGACAGTGCTTAATAAGTAGATATTGCATAAAAATGCCATGAATTTTTCTTTTTCATTGCTCTATAGAATTCAAGTCTTATCTTTTTTTTCTCATTATCTCATAACAAAACAAAGAACATTAACATCTTTCTGCAGGAAATACTGCCTGTACTGTGAAAAAATAAACAAGGATTTTAAAAACAAAGATATAAAAAGGAAGCTACAACCTGAACTCACCCATCGTCCTTCAAAAAACAAATAAAAAGGAAAGAGAAAAATAAGGGGTAAAAATCTGTTTCAGTGGGGAGCATGATGTATTATGGTAGAGGACTCTGGGTGTTTTGGTAGTGGGAGAACCATGGTGACCATATCTGAGAGGAGAAATATTATACTGTTAAAATATCAGCAAGGATGTAAAACAATTGATGCCTCATTAAAGTATCTAGTTTTTCAATTTCCTGTTAGCACCCATTGTCTGGTTTAATTTAAGTCCTCTCTGACTTCCTTTAAGCTCTTTAATGAGATGGACAAGTAGACTATCAAATTATCCTTAGCAAACTATTAGGTGAAATGTGAAGGGAAATTAAAAATACTGAAATAATTTCTCTAAATAATCACTATCTTGTTATTATACCAAATGGAAGGCAGTAAGCTATTATTAGCTGCCTATAAGACTTTAAATTAGTCTAAATATTCCTCTAAAGGATGCATAAAAGAAATCTTTTACTGTATTATGTAACTATCCAGAAATGAAACTCTACTTTTCTTAGTTGTAAAACCAATTTTCACTTTTAGAGATTATTGTTACTTTACATAGTATAATCAGTGCACAAATTCATATATTCAAATTGTTATTTCTGGATTTTCCATTTTCATCTGTCAAATGATGAACATTCTATACTCAATTTATTTAATACATCAGTTGTTGAAACCAACGGGACTGCTGAACAATCTGTCTCAGTTACTGTTATCATAATGATACAACAACAGCTACACTTTGCTGATGGATTATTTAAAACAAGGCAGGTATTTCTCTACTGAACAAAAAATTCAAGAATATTTCCATTGTATACATTTGCTTCACTTATATATCTACCCCTTTTAAGGTCAACCTTTCAAATTTTATCCACTGTAATAGATACATAGTAATAACATTTTTCTTTAAATTTAATGCTCTAATATGACCTATAATGTTGAACATTTTTCCTTTATTGGCCATCCATGCAATTTTTTTGAAGTGTGTTTCAAATCATTAGCCCCATATGCGTTAGTTAATCTTAGTAATTTCTGTCTGGACTTCAAATAGAATGCATGCTATACTGGTCTTGAATGCAGTATTTTGTAAATGCCTATCTCAAAATGATTTTCTGTATACTTCCTCTATCAATTATTGAGAGGTGCATATTAAAATCTTCTAGTATAAAAGGTATACCTGTGCTTGGATGTTTGTTGCAGCACTATTTATAATTGCAAGAGCATGGAAACAACCCAAATGTCCCAAAACAGATGAATGGATGAAAAAGATGTGGTATATATACAAAATGGAATATTACTCATCAATTAAAAATGACAAATTTGATGAATTTGTGATTCCATTGATGGACCTAGAAGAAATCATATTAGCAGAAACAAGTCAGAAAGAAAAAGACAGATACCAAATGGTTTCACTAATATATGGGACATAGGAAAAACAAACAAAAGGCCAGGAAGAAAAGTCAAAGCAAGCTAACAAACAAACTAAAGTACACAACTGGGGGTTAGAAGATGGGTGGAAGTGGTCAGGGAGGTCAGGTCAGTGTCAGTGGTGGATGAAGCCTGGGGAATACGAAGATGTGAAATATATATATATAAATAAATTATTTTTTAAAATCTTCCAGTATAATTATGAATTTTTCTGTTTCTTCTATTTCTTTGTAGGCTTTACTTCACTTTTTCCTTCACAGATTTTTAAATAAAGCAATAGATTGTTATGTCCGGTTGATGAGTTGACTCATTTCTCATTATGAAGTAACCATCATTATCAGGTAATATTCATTGACATCACTCTTTCAGACATTACTATAGTCACTGTAGATTTCTTTTCACATAACTGTCGCCATCCTTTTGTTTTCAAACTATTTTTGTATTTTACTTACAATGAGTATCATATAATTAAAGCTTGCTTTATAAAATCTTATCCAAGAATCCTTGAATTTTAAGTGTTTGCACCCTGTTCATTAATATGTTTTTGGATATGACTGTGTGAGTCTATTCTCTTGTTATGTGTTTTTTTAGTTGATTAACCTGCTTTTCATTCCATCTAAATCCTTTTCTTCCTTTTTTGAATCAATTATGTATTTTTGTTTCCATTTTGTCTTATTTGTTTTTTATTAGCTGTAAATATTTTCCAAAGTTTTAAGGCATATAGTATACATTTTTATCTTATTACAATCTCCCTTCAAGTAACAGCCTATCATTTTGAATTTTCCTTTTCTCTTCCTATTTCAGAATTTGCTCTATTATCAGAAATTTCATTTAAATATTTATTATGTATTCCATAATATGCTAATACTATAGTGTATGTTCTTCTTAGTGTTAAAGAGTTAGTGATAGAGAAGGGAGGCATGGTGTTTCTGATGTCCACTTTCTCTTAGTTTACCTTTTATTCATTACCTATTATTTCGATGGAGACTGAGAGAGGGAGAAGAGGTAAAATGAGTAAGATAGCTCTTACTGAGTTCATATCTTCTGGGCTTGGCGATAAATTTGGTTTACCTGAGTAGATATATACGTAAGATTAAAGTTGACTCTTGGGAGATTTTCAGAGGTTATTGTAGATTAAGTGAATTTTCAGGGTTTTTCCCCTCCTGCCATTATCCTCTATGATCAGCACCTGGGATATTGTGCCCTCCTCATGATTGCACAAGCCTGGCCCATTGGGTGTGCAAATGTGTGAGTGAGCACACATGGGTCTAGGAGAACAGGGTAAAAGGGGGCATCACCTGGGGAAAGTGAGAGTGAAGAGAAGAAGAGAAAGGAAAGGAGAGCTCAAGGGAACACCAAGAGCCTAGAGAAAAAGCATGGATTCCTGGGGAAGTCGAAGGGAGCCTCACCTGCCTCCCAGCCCCCCTGGCCCTGGCCCAGCCTGAGTGTCTGCCTCCCTTCCTAGTGTGCTTGTGTACCTGGTTCCATGAGAGATCATTAAAATCTGTAAAACTCACCAAGAGCTCCAACATTCTTTAACTGCGAGAACCAATAAAGAACCTACCCAGGTATGATATGCTTGCACTGCCATTGGCATCACAAACAAGATGGTTGTATTACAATTATTCAGAGAAATATGCTTGCATTCAATCCTGCAGTGCTCTTTAACAAGAGGATGTATAGGTCCTTTGTGTGGTTGCTGATTACCCTTTCTTTTTCATTTATACTTTTCCACCTACCCTAAAGATTTCTCTAGACCTACATAAATTTCAAATACCACCTGGTATAATTGTTTCCAAGTAACTATAAATCAGAACAATAGTATAAGAATATTTATAGAAGTACCGAAATATCTGATACATTACAAAATAAAATTTTAAATGCTTCTCATTGAAACAAAAATTACTGGCGACTCAAGAAAACAAAAACAAAGATCATAATGGGAAGGAAAAAAAATCAATTCATAGTAACGAACCTTGAATGATACATGATAGAATTGGTAGATAATCATTAAGGCAGTATACTTATAGCCTGTATATTAAAAATTCAGTGGAAAGATTAGATACATTACGTGGATACACCGAAGCTATTAGAAAGACCCAAAGTCAACTTCTAGCACTATGAGAAATATACTTTTGTTGATCATAAGTTACCAGGTCAGTGCTGTCATACACAAACCCAGAGCAGGACATAAACATCAAATTTGAAGTCTGATCTTCAATATGGAATTTCACATGTTCTATTTAAACAAGAATGTTCATCTTGAGTCAGAATTTCAGGCCTAATAGGTAGAATTTTTCAAATAATATGTTCTCATTTCCATAAAGGTAATCTTCTATTTATAAACTATAATCCTTTCTGTATCTCTGGAAGCACATACAAAGTTGATGTTACTCTATCAGCAAGGATAGCAAGATAAAATGATAATCCTGATTGAATCCAAATTAATCCTATTGTTATAAGGAAAACGAGGATTATAGGGTTTTTATTTTTATTTTTTTTTTTTTTTAGGGGAAAATCTGCTAATCTACCTCTCAAAACTTCTGTTGTAATCTGGCCACTGTCATGCATTGATGTTCTTTTTCTGGATACATTTAACAACTTTGGTTAAGTAAAGTCAAGTAAGGAGAGTTTGTTTATTCCCAACAGATATTTACTTGATTGATTTAATTGTCAAAGTGAAATTTTTATTTAACCTAATATTCAGGTGTTAGGCATCTCCACATACAGCCTGTTTGCAGTATTTGATATCTATTTTTATCATATGTAAACTTTCATAAACTACCTGTTAAATTCATGGAAATGTGTCTTCTTAGCTGCAACCAGTAAGCTTTCACAGACCAGAGTTGGAAGTGGTTTAACACCATCATATTTCAATAAAATGTAATAGTCATGAGTACAAAAATCAGATGATATGGTTTGTTTTTAGCAACATTGCTATGTTTTATTCATTATAAAGGTAACATTTCATCATTGTTGAAATTTTGGAATGTAAAGAGAAATAAAATCACGTATGTATTTAACTCCCAAAGATAATTCATTCCCCTTAAGAACTTGGTATATTTCTGTATAGTCATTTTTCTATGCCTATATGTTATTTTTAATAGTGATGATGATGCTGTCAACTGTTTTATGAGTATGTAAATATTTCCTTTTTTTCCTAAAACTTTGTGTGATCATTTTTCCTTAGAATATATATATTTACTGGTGTTCAGAGAATATTAAAAAAATTTCAGTACAGACCTTCCTTCGCCATTAATTATCTTCTTTATCTCTCCCTTCTGAATTGTAACTTCTCATTGCAGCCCTTAGTGTTATTATTTACCCTCTTCCTCACATCAACAGTTTATTTTGAAGGGTTCAAACCTATTATTTCAAACAATGTTACAGTTAACACTCATGTACCCGTTACCTACATTCACTCATTGTTAGTTTCTGGCACAATTTCTTTTTTTCTATCTGTCCTCACTTTTTATTCCAAACCTTTTGAAAGCAAGAGACTTATGACATTTTATTCTTAGTAGCTTAGCATACCTCCTAAGAACAGGAACATTTTCCTATATAACTGCAAACCATATTTATACCTAAGGAATGTAGTATGTATGCAATAAGGGTACCTAATGTGGGTGAAATTTATATCCACATTTTCCCCACTGTGCAAAGTATGTCCTTTATAGCTATTTTATTATTTTTCTTTTTGTTGTTGCAGTATTTAATCAAGCATTACTCAACACATTTAGTTTCCTGCTTTTTCCTGAACATGTTGATTTCTGTGTAATATATGGTACCACAGTTTAACCATTTTTCAATGTTGAGTAAGTGTGCTATTGTAAGTGAAAATTTAAAAGCAAATTCTTTTATCATGAAATGATGCATTTTCATTATAAATAAATCAGAATATTCAGACAAAAACCTAAAGAACAGATCTACTTGCAAGTTGATATACCACCTTTCTATACTTCTATATTTTTGCTCTGTTCTGTATGGGGGCAGAGATATATACAAATTATTTACAAAAACATGATCAAAGTAAATATATGCATCATGTAAATGTCCATTACATCTGTGTATATGTGTGTCTCACTTTAACAGTATAGTAACCTTGTTTCTTCATTAATAGTCCTTGATTATTAAGCAGTTCTAATGGCTGCTTAGAAATACTTTATTTCATAATTATTTAATCAATCTCTAATCTTTGTATAATTAAGACTTTAGTAATTTTAAGCAAGCGATAATTAGTATTTTAATTAGATTATTTTAGCACATTAATCATTACTTCTTTTTGCTACATTGCTAACCTCGAGATTGATGAATAGTCATGTAGCTAAGAACTTAGTTTTATATTGTTAGATTGCAAACCAAGAGTGTTACCTGTTCCTAATGCTAACTGACACTTGTAGGGTGTTTGGAGGTATATAATGTCTAGTTTTCAAGGTGCCTAATCATGTGTCCAGTAAGCAATTCAGTAATAACTATACAAATAAGATTGATATTGTATGCGAAAAATGAAATGAAATGAAAAATAAATAAGTAAATAAAACATACCTCTTATTTTTAAAATACAAAATAAATAAATAAACTGTAAATCTTCCCCAGCCAGGTGATTCAAAGTGCTTGACTTAGCACACTAATTCTCAAACATATTGGTCTTAAAACCCTTTACTTTCTTATGTATTATGGAAGACCTCAGACCTGCCGGTGGGATGTAAATAACAAAAACAGGCTAGACATCCCCATACTCACTGTTAGAAATGAAAATTCAGAAATTAGTATAATATTATTGTTTAAAAACAGTAGGTCCATTACATGTTCATATACATAATGTTTTCTTAAAAATAATATTTCAAAAAGAAAACACTTAGAATGTGGATTTCCTTATATTTTTGCAAATATCTTTAATGTATTGCTTAGCTGGTAGCTGGATTCTCTTGTCTGCATCTGCCTCAAATCTGTTGCAGAAGCTTATGCCATGTAGCATCTGACAACTCTCTTGTATGTTTGAAGAAAACAAGAGCAAAGAGGGCAAAATATTGTTTAATACATATTATGTTATAGTAGTATTAAAAAAATATCACTAACAACATGAACTTTAGAAGATCTCGGAGAAATTTCTATGGCACCTTTGAGAACTCCTGCTTTAACCTACAATAAAAAGAGGTTTTGTGCAATATTTAAAAATATAGAATCTGGGAGCCAGTTTACCTAGATATAAATTAAGTTCCCACAGTGGAATTGGGTGAGTTTAAACAAGCTATATACACTCTGTCAAGCTTTCTCTCTCTCTCTCTATATATATATATAAAAAAAAAGCTAATGGCGGTCCCTACCCCACAGAGTTGTGGTGAAAAGGAATTAAAGTTGTAATCAGCTTAAAAACATGCCTGGTTCAAGGTTAACACTCAGTGTGTGAAAGCTGTATTGGAGCATGATTCTGGATTTTCCTCACTTTTCTGTTGATCTGTCTTTTTCTGTGTTAGTTCCATGCTGCTTTAATAATTACAACATTTAATACATTTTTAGTTTCTGATGTGGGATAACCTCCTACATTAATCTTCATTTTTGAGATATCATAGTTGATGTGGCATGTTTATTCTCTCTCCGATCATTTTACTCACTTCTAAAAACATTGTGAATTGTTCAAAATGACATAATAATTAAAATTAATTTGACTGGGACTCACATTATAATATTAAGCTTTTAAAACTTGAAAAAAAAGTATTTTTGTTTATTTGAATAGATGTTTTGAGATCTTGGTAGCTTGTAAATGATTCAAGCAATAAAGTTGATAGGTTATGAAAAGGTTTCCCTTTTTAAAATTTCACCTTAAAAAACCCTTAATAATTTTAATAAAGTCTCTAATAAGAATGATTTTTATGAATATTAACATAGAAATGGGTAATGCTTTTGTTGGAGATCATGCTTATCTGCACAATCAGCAACATTTTAATTCATTCTTCTTTGTGACAGTCTATAATTAGATCTATTTTACTTTCAAAAGCTTCCTATTCTTATTAGTAACAGAAAAATATTTTCTTTGATATATTCTTATATTAACCATGTAAACCAAAAATTATAATTAGCAGTGCATATAAATTTCCTGTATCTGTAGATTTATTCATATAATTACAAGGGCAGTAGAGAGAGACCAGCATGAAGTGTTTTATGTCAGTTGCATACATGGTCAGAAATTGGAAACTTTTTATAAATATAGAAAATATTCCAGAACCATCTGAAATAAAATAAAACCATATCAGAATATCTAAGAGAGCTATTATATGTAAATGTGGGTGCATGCATGGTAAAACTGTTTGTTCTAATTACACATTTACTGAATGACTACCATTTTTCCAGTCAGTATCATGGGCCATTGTATTTGATTTATAATCTCCACCCTGAACTCTGACTGGCAAAACATATCTCACTGCTCTTATAAGTCACACAGCTATGAAGTAACAATGCCTAATTCTGAACCCAAGCTGGTTTGACTTCAAAAGACTGTGCACATTCTAATGAAATGCATTCTTTCACCTGGAGAATCTGGAGTTTTCCAACATGACAAAAAGCTTTTGAGAATTAGGAGATGCTAGTCACAAGCTGGCACCTTTACATTGTTTTGGCTTTCCCCATTCCATTAAAATGCCTTCATAACAACTTTAAAGGTTAAAGTTTAAATCCTTAACAACTTTAAATCCTTCTTGCCAATGGAGTCACTGCTGCCAGGATGGAGTTCAAAGTTCCCTTCTTATTTCTTCTTACAAATCTATCCCAACATTCCACTTAGTTATTTCCAGTTGACAAGATTTTTCCTCCTCCCTCCCACTCTTTATTTCACTCATGTGTTCATTCACTCACATACAAGTATTACTTGTCTGCAAGGTACCTCAGTACACAGTTTAAAGTGCTATCACATGTGGCTTAAAGAAAAATAAAATGAAGAAACAGAACCCAACCAAAAATAAATCCTAGAAATATGAATATAGGATTGAAGCTATCAGAGGGAGAAGGTGAAGGGATGGGGGCAAAGCAGAGAGGGCACCCAGTGGGCTATGGGGAAGGATTGATGGTGCCCTGATGGTGGGCCTCCTGTGGTAACATACTTCTGAGGAAGTATGAATCCATACCCCTAAATCATATACAATGTTGTAAACCAGCATTATCGCAATCAAAACAAATGATAATAGAATTATTTAAAAAGTAAAATCAGCAGCTTCAATAAATTAGTAAATACATAGATAAGTAGAAGAATAAAAGGGATCCTGCCTTCTGATGCTCTTCTTGTTTACCTTTCCTTGGTCTCCTCTTACTAAAATCATTTAACGAGTACATGGTGTAAGAATGATTCTGAAGGGAAGCCAGGCTAAATTTCTTGCTTGGCAAAATCCCATGATGACCTACAGGTTTCCTTTTAATTATTTTGTTCAGTGACCTTGATAAAAACCTTCCTTCTCTGATTTCAGATCACTTTTTCTCTATTTCTTGAGAGTATATATAACTGTTTACTAAGTAGGATATTGATTAATTTTAGCAATACTGGATCCTTTCCCAGTCAGGCAGGCTCCAGAGAGGCAGGCTCACTCTTATGGTGTTCAATTGCACTCTACCTCAGGGAAACTCCTCTCATTAGGCAAACAGTGACATTCAATTATTTAGAGTTGACACTTTCACTCTTCTCCACCATGAAAATTTTAATTATTTGTTCCATTATTAAATGATTCTCCTAGAAGAATAACTTCTGTGGAAAAGAAATAAAAATGGTTGTCACATTTAATTTTTCTAGGAAAAAATATTTGCTTTTTTTAATAATGCGCAGGTTAAAATAAAACCATATAATAGATTATAAAGATATATTCTTTGACAGAAATACCTGCTTCCTGGCCGGGCATGGTGGTGCATGCCTATAAGTGGCAGCCTAGGAAGCTGCAGCTGGGGCCAGGGATCACAGTTCGAGTCCCGCTGGGGGCTCGTAGCAAGACCTAGTTCCAAAAAATATATAGCTGGGCGTGGTGGCTCACACCTGTAATCCCAGCTACCTGGGAAGCTGAGGCTGGGGATTGCTTGAGTCTGTGGTACCCCAGGCAATGTGAGCCTGCAGTTCCATGGGCAAAAATAGGGAGACCTAGTCTCAAAAACAAACAAACAAAAGAAATACTTGTTTCCATTTACCTATTAATTTATGTATATACCACAAGGAGTTAGTTAGCAATTTAAAAAGTGTCAAAGTCCCACATCCTATAGCAGTACAACAACAACAACACAAAAAAAAAATACACTCAGAAAAATTAATCTTTTAAAAAAGATCTGGTCATTTGTCTATGTTTCCAGATTTCAGATACACAATTTACAGTATGAACACAAGGTAGGGTGCATTTCTACACTCAAATAAAAATGCTGGTGTGAGAGGATTGCAGGATATATTCCCAAGAGAATAAATGAGTCATACATCTAATAACTCTCCATCTAATAGCTTAAATAATTTACATAAAGCTCAAAGTTAAATTTTTTAGGAATAAAAATTATTGCACTTTTTTCTGATCACTATTGTAAGGTGTTTACTGGAACATTATTGTGATATCTCATGTGTTAAAAATTCTTTCCAGAGGTGCAAAAATGAAGACAGAAAATGACAAATATTCAACCCAGTGTTTGTTGTGTTATAATATTTAAGAGGAAATTAACTTGGCAATCAGACAAATTCTAACATTTTTCTGAACATCTAAATATTAAAATGTGGAGCTCTTTGAAGTGCACAGCACCAGCTCTCTATCCAGGTGTCTACAAATAGAAATAATATCGAAGCCATGATACTTGACCATAAAATTATGTCTGAAAAAAACCAGTCTCTGCTAGAAGAGTTCCAGACGCCGCCATAAAAACATCGATTGATGATAATAGAGCAACATACTATGGGTATGAGAGCGACAACTGCATGTACCAGCTGCACAAATCTTTCTTTAGCTTTTCAAATAAGCTCTTTTCATCAGCCTTTGTTCATGCAGGTTCATTCCTTTACGCTCCCCAGTAGATTCTAGCCTGTTCATGGCCTTGGATTGATCGGCATTAATTTTTTTTTCTATCAGTAAGAGTATATTAACTTTCTATCTGGTACAGAAAATAGTCTCATCTGCATTTTCCCCCAAAAGTATCTCAAAGCTCCTCATGTTCCTCCTGAACTATTATACCTGTGAGCCTTCACATTTGGTTGACATGTGCTCATGCAGTTTTCTTCTCTGTGTTACCTTCTATATATCAATTTATTTCTGTGGACCTAAATTTAACACAAAATAAAGGTGTTGTCTTAGACAACACCTTATCCTAAGCTGTGATTTTGAAACAGTAAGCATTATTCTAGTAAGTTCAAGGTGTATAATGCAATAACAGTATTTCCATTTTTATGTTCAAAACGTGGTGAAATAACTACTCAACCTTTTCCTGTTGAAATAGAACTGTATCAGTTTGTTCACTTGCACAGCAGCAGAATGTTTCACGTTGATGTTTTCTCAGTAAAAACCCTTGTTGGTTTCAATATGCAGACTTCCCAGAATATAAATATCCTTCCATACATTCCCTAACCCCTTAATGTTTATGCATGAAATTTTATTTTGACTTTCCTGAAACTCAATACAATAGCAAAAGGAAAAGATTTAAAGAAAATAATGTACGATTACAATCCAATCTTAATTCATAGTAAACATGGATTATTGACAAGTGCCAACAAAACATCCATAGAATAATTACGCATCTCAAATAGTGCTGATATTAAAGAAGGTCACAGTACAACACGTACAAAGATGCTGGTGTTTTTTAATGAACATGCTAATTGTTTAGTGGTTTCAAAATGATAACTTCCATATTCCTTACATAATCATTCATTATTATATGTAGGTATTTCTTTAAGCCTTGATTATGAGTTTGGAGTTGACCAGTAACACTTTAAAATTTCCCTTGTAAAGTTATGAAAAATGACTCCTGGCCATTTTTATCAAGAGGCATTTATAAGTTTGAATTAGGATAACAATGGTTATCAATATGGATGGGGACAAAAATGGGGAAAATGCAAAATCTCATATTCACCA
Organism: Uropsilus gracilis; assembly: GCA_004024945.1. Classification (NCBI taxonomy): domain Eukaryota; kingdom Metazoa; phylum Chordata; class Mammalia; order Eulipotyphla; family Talpidae; genus Uropsilus; species Uropsilus gracilis. The sequence continues at coordinate 22,882 of PVHY01001706.1, forward strand.
CATTACAACTGGCTGATGATTTCTGACTACCCATTCAATATTTTAAAATGTAACCCTTAAATGATGACTGGTGAGTCTCACCTTATTACGACCAGGAGGGCAATAAACTGATTAATTATTTGGATACCAATTACATCAGCATTGACTTTCAGATTGGGAGATCTTGTCTGACCAATTACTTTACCCAAAGGTAACATTATATGCCCATAAACATTTTCTGGAAATGGAGGAAATCTGTTTTTTAGTATGCAACCTTACTGAGCCTTTATGCGTTACTCCACAGCTCTAATAACCTTGGAATCCTGTAATTTAGGCGTTTTCAACTTAGATCATAACAAGAGTATACCTCCAGTCTGTGCTGGATTGATCTGGGATTTGAATGACTGTAGGAGGAGAAGAAAGCACCGGAGATCCATTCATTACAGAATCTTTTAAATTCTGTTTTCAGTCTTGATTCTCCTATATCCGCTGGGCCAGTAGTTTCACCTTTCATCATACCAGTGGTATATCATGGCTTCCTGCTCACCCACTCTGCAGGACTCAACACCACTAAAGCTCCCTCTGCTCTGCTCAGCCCATTCATATATTAAACACATGCTTTAGACTGTGAGCTTGCTTAAATCACTTATCTATTACAGTATTCTCTCATTCTTTCACTTCATGAGAGTACATAAATTATTCCTCTCTTTATAAAAGTGGGAGATGGGGCAATGGCACATAATCAATTTGCCTTAGTTGGCCAGAAATCCTTGACTTTCTAATTTTTGAGAAGCACTTACATTTGGCTGCCTAAAACTGTGTTCCCTTTTTTTTTTCTTTATTTAGAAGTTAAATACAAATGCTTAAAATGAACTATTTTTGCAAGGGTAAAAAATAAATACAAAGACTTCAAACATTAGCTCATCAAAGTTGTTTCTGTATATCTTGATACTTAGCAAATATCAAAATTATAAAATCATTAAAAATGATTTAAAAAATCAGACAGGTTTAATGTTATTCTGAAATGCACTTTCTATTATATTTTTTTTTTCTATAACCAAGGTGGGAAAATCTTTCCATAGACCAAATTCAAGTTTCTTTATAAAATATGAATACTATTAAGTTCACAATACAAGCAATTTCATAAAAATATTTGATACTAAATTTCACTTTACATAACTTCACCATCTGCTAGGCAAATATCTTTTAAAAGATTTAGTTTTTTTTAAGCATCACATAATAAATTTTTGTACAGAAAAAAATGCGTGACTCAATAATTTTATGTAGTGCTGAATGTGACATCCTACAGGCTTTTCTAATTTGGTAAAATTCCAATAGCTCTATTATTAAAAATTGCATTTTAATCTTTATATATTTATTTAAGCATATTCTAAATGTGAAATATGTTTGAAATATTTGATTTAGCAAGTATTTTCTAAATAGTAATCTTATACAGCAAACTTCTAGAAACTATATATCACAGTAAAAAAAAATAAAGTCCTTCATGAAGTTTATAATCTTGGAGTGGTAGGTGGAGATAACAATAAAAAGTGAACATGAAATAGGTATGGGAATTGGGATAAAAATACAATAAGGAAATAAATGAATGCAATTACACATAACTGCTTATGGAAGAAAAGCATTAATCAGATAGGAGATTTTTTCCATTTCTTCAGATATTTATAGGCGAGGTATTGAACCCACTGTTATTTCATTCTTTCTGTCAAATTACAGAAATACCATAGAGAAAACACAGTAGCTAGATAAGCCTAATCCATAGGGTATGGTCAATATGGTCAGCCCTTGAAAAAAGTCTGAATATGATAATAGGCACCATTCAGGATAACTGTTCATTTCAAATGAGTTCCTATAGTTCCTCTTTCCCTACCCCAAGGAGTTGACCCCCCTATTTGTGAAATAAGACCCTAGTGCCATTTGTCTAGCTGACTGTAACAGGAAAAGACCAAGATCAACTTAGGAACTTTTACTTTGGTGTAGTTGGAAATAAGGTAGTGGTCTAGTTTTGGTTTTTTGCATATAGCTGTCTCACTTTTCCAGTAGTGCTAATTATATTAAAGAGAATTGTATATTTTTGCTCCTTTGTCTCAAATTAACTGTCCATATAAATGTGAACTTTTTCTGTGTTCTCCATTCTACTCCATTTATCCATCTATTTTTATTCCAATACCATACTATTTTGATTATTATAGTTTTGTAGCATAAACCAAGAAGTATGATGTCTCTTGTTTTTTTGTCACAATTGCTTTGGTTAGTAAGCATTTTTTGTAGTTACACATAAATTTTAGTAATGTCTGCTTATTTCATATAAGAATACTATTAAAATGTTGATAAGGATTGCATTGAATCTGTATAGTGTTTTACGTCAGAGTTACATTAATTTTTTTCTTTTTGTTTTCTTCTGTTTTTAAAAATAATGTCTCATCATTTTCATTGTAAAGAAATTTTACCTCTTCTGTTCAGTTTATTTCTAGGTATTTAACTTTTTTTTTTTTTTTTTTAGATTAGGTCACATTATTTTTGCCCTTGGAACTGCAGGTTTATGTTCCCAGGGTACCATGGACTCAATCAATCCCCAGCCTCAGCTTCCCAGGTAGCTGGGATTACTGGCAGGTGCCACCTCACCCAGCTATTTTTGGGGACTAGCCTCACTGTGTTGCCCCGAGCTTAACTCAAACAGCGGTCCTAGCCCCAGCTGCTGCATAGGCTGAATCTTACAGGCACGTGCCACCGTGCCCTGCATATTTCTAGGTATTTAATTTTTTATGTGATTATAAATGGGGTTTTTTCATGATTTCTTTCTCTTCTAGTTTGTTGTTTGATATAAGAACTCAAAAGACTTTTGTATACTGATTTTGTAGCCTACCATTTTTCTGTGCTAATTTATTGTTCCAATAGTTTTCTTAGTAGTCTTTATTCTATGTATAAAATTCATGTTATCTACAAGTATATGTATACTTTCTTAATTTGAATTTCTTTTATACCTTTCTTTTGCCTAATTGCTCTAGTTAGGACTTCTAATACTATGTTAAATAGCAGTGCTGAAAGTAATCATCCTCATCTTGTACCAGATTGTAGAAAAAGCTTTCCTTTTTCCACCAGTGAATATGACACTAGTCTATTCTAGTTGATTTGTTATACATAGCCTATATTATTATGTTGAGCTATGTGCCTACTATTCCTATTTCTAAGAGATTTTATCTTAAATAATGGTTGAATCTTAACAATTTTTTTCTCTGGATCTATTCTTATGTTTTTTTTTCTTTTCCTTTGATTGATGTGGTAAATTGCTTTGATGGATTTGATGTTGAACCATCCCTGCATCCCTAGAAAAACCTCACTTGGTCTTGATACTGTATTAGCATATTAAATTCACTTATTAAATAAAATAAATTTGTTTGGAAAAGAAGTTCTATTTTACTGTCCCAAATGTTTTATAAAATGAAGTATGGTATAGGATTATCTGTGCATTAGTGGTGGGTATGACCTGGTAATATATCTGTAAAAATGTGTACTTATGCCTCTAAATCATATACAGCGTTGAAAATGGATGTTTATTCAATAAAAAAAATCATAAAAATTTTTAAAAACACTGTCATTTTTTAAAATAGGAGTTAATAAAAACAAAACAAAGATTTTAAGTGTAGCTATTAGCTTTGCTTTAAAGGGAATTCATTGTAAAAAAAAATACAAAATTGAGCCATTCAAATTAACTAGAATATTTGAAGGAGAAATGAAGAGGGGAGTTGGAGGATCTCAATGCAGTCTCACTATGTTCTTTAAGAGCTTATTGTGTATTTCCCAAAGTTATTTCAAGTACTCCAGGGGGTCATTTCTCACACTTGAGAAAAGCTGACCAATAAGATTTAAGTGATGGAGATAACAAATGAAGAAAAAAGATTTTAAATATTGAAGGCCAGGGGTCCTGACCACACAATTGTTGATGTGTAGAGTATACCTACATTATTCCCAGCTTATGAAATCGCTCAGACTTAAAGAAGAAGTAGGTTAATAAGACAGGTGTAAATACAATGCATGCAAGGAAAGCCATTTTTGGCAAAGGTGTACTGTCAATACTCAAAAATATTTCTCTTCTGATCCACTGAGATAGGAATCAAGAACACAAATGTAAGGAGAGTATTTGGAAGAAGTAGGAAATCCACTTAATTAGAGAGGTATTGGATAACATTAACTTGACTTAGTTCACTATTATTTCCCCCCACAATTGTTTCCTATCCTCTTTCCTCTTTCAAGGAATAGTACTATGTGAATTTCTCTCATCATAGAACCAGAGATGACAGAGTTTTGTAGCAATAAATTTGCTGATACCTTCGAGGCAGTGCCTTGAACTTATAATGGATTGTGTTCTTACTGAATAACCTACTAAACATCTCTGTGCTAAATTACGATAAATAATAACTTCTATATTATAAAAATTCCACTTTGTGCTAAATTGATTTGTGAACCCTCTTTAGCAAGTTTACAAGCCCTCTTATATCCATTCCTGTATTCATGCCACTTCTTAATTTATCTCATTATAGTGCCATATCTTCTTATATGCCTATTTTTCCTTTTTTCTGTCCTTTTTTTTTTAAAAGCTACTGCTGGTGTTTTATCCTTTTAATTAAATTTAAGACACCTCAAACTTTCTTTAATATGTATGCTAGTATATAAAATAAAGAAATAAAGACTTCAAATTCTAATCAATTACCCAAATTAGAACTTGTGGACGTTGATGATACCAAACTCTTCTCTATATTCCTATCTTACATCAGTCCACAGTTGCTGCTTTCATTGTGCATTCAGTTTTCTTAAGCTGAGAAGGAATCCTAACAGTCAGATGACCTCCAATTTCTCCTGCTCTAAGTATTTCTTTATAGGACTTCCAGAATGAGCTTTCTTATAACAACAACACAATTTGTAAATGGTTACTTTCTTGTTCAATGTCTCTCAATAGGTTCAAACTCTATACCATAGCATATAAGGTACCTAAAAGTATGCCTTACAAAACCAGGCATGGTGGTGCAGGCCTGTGAGCGGCAGCCTAGGAAGTTGTGGCAGGGACCAGGGATCGAGGTTCGAGTCCCGCTCGGGCAATGCAGCGAGACCTAGTTCCAAAAAAATAGCTGGCCATGGTGGCGCACGCCTGTAATCCCAGCTACCTGGGAAGCTGAAGCTGGGGATTGCTTAAGTCTGTGGTACCCTGGGCAACGTGAGCCTGCTGTTCCACGGGCAAAAATAGCGAGACCTAGTCTCAAGGAAAAACAAAAAAATTTGCCTTACACCTTTGTTGATCCTGCCTTCAAAGTTTTTCAGCCTCCTTTCTCACTATGAACCTCATGAATGCAGCATTTCAGACCCAGTGAGATATTTGTGATTTTCCACTGTGCCATAAGTTTTCATTGGTTGACCCACTCTTCCTAAGCTGTGCAGAAATAGAGCAAATTATCCTTGTAGCAATAAAGGGTCAGAGGCATGATAATATTGTTGTTGTTGTTGTTGTTGTTAACAGAGACTATAACTACTAGTAACTCATAGTTATTATTATTATTTATTAATGAACATTGACCAGTAGCCCAGGTCTATAAGCAAAGACATTTTATGAGGTTGGTATCTAAATGAATGGACAAGCTATTCTTTATCCAAGGAGTTAGAAAACCGTGAAAGAGAATAGACAAATCTCAAGTCTAGGTTGCCTAAAGCAAGAGAGTTATTGCAAAATCATGAAAGAATTCCCTCTTCTGATACCATCTACCACTACATACTTAGATTATTGACATAGTGGCATAGTGGCTATAGGATCAACCACGTAAGTGACTGGAACTTCTGGTCAAATGGGTACCATGGCTTCCTTAATTGTGAGATGTTTTTCTTCTTTTTCACAAAGGAAATTTTGAAAATGTTAATTTCTGAAAGCTTCTGAAATTGATAACTTCTTGGGAGAATCTGTTTGAAGTGAAAAAAATAGTAAACCTATTGACCCCAATGTAGAGCGATATATCTTAACTGACCTCAAAAAATATAAGGCTTTTTTTTTTATCTGGAATAAAGCCCAACTTTTGTTTTAAAATTTTATGTTATAACTTTTCTAACAACTTATTAATTATTAATATCCAATTACCTATTTGTTTTCTGGCATAGAAGACCGACTTTAAATTTCCTTGAGAGAATATATAGATTCTTAAACATGGCATTATCAGACACAAAAAGAACAATAATTACTTGGAAACAGGAAGCTGTTCCTTCAACAAAGGAATGGATGTTGGATTTATGTGATGGACTCCATTTGAGAAAAGTGTACCCATTAAAAAATCAATACTTCTAGCTCTAGGGGGTCACAGCAAATATTTTTAGATCCTGACAAAATAATATGTAAATAAATAAATAAAGGACTTGGGAGAATTTCATCTGGCAAGCATTTAAGGCCTAAGATTTGTCAGACTTTAAAACTTAAGAAAATGTAAAATAAACTCTAAAGATTGATTGGCATTTGTAGAATCAAATCTTCATAAATAAAAATGATAGCTATAGAAAAACATGCACTGTCATATCTGTGATAGAATTGCGTCAGTTACAAAAGAAGATGTATATTGTTTACAAAGGTGTATTTTCTTTAGATAGTGAAGATAGATAACGGGGAAAATGAACTTAGTTTCCTTAGTAATGCAAATCAAAGGAGTTGTTAACAGTAATTGGCACTGATTTTATATTTTAAGTTTTCTAAGAACATTTCAAGGAATTTTAGTCTTGCCATTTTTGTAGATAATATAAACTCCTAAAGGATTATCTATCATCCCAGTAGCATATTTGATAATCCAGTTCAAAATCAATGATAGTTCACTATTCTCCACAGGGCTTCAATGCTTCTATTAAAAACCTACAGAGTACTGAGCCAAGTACAAGCAGCAGATTTTATTTTGGATCCCCAGCTGGGATAATTTAGGGATAAGTTCAAGAATCAAAAGTCTGGTTCTTCTAAGGTACAATTAAAATGTCCTGGGACCTTAGAACCAGGGAATCATCAATGAAATAGCATATATATAAGAATCAGTTAAGTGTGTTTATTTTTTTTCCCTTTCAGTTCACCCTAAACAGGTCTCTCTTTCCCAATAATGTAGAAAGGAATCTTCTACATTCTCTCATCTCACTACTTCATGAGTAATAGGAAATGAAAAACAAAGAGCAAATGTGCAGTCTATTTATAAGTTGGATCATACTGGATGGTCTCACTTATATGCAGGATATAGGGAAAACAAACAAACAATGGGCAAGAAAAATTAAAAACTGTCAACAGAACTGAGGCATAGAGCAAGAGACAGTGAGGAGGGTAAAATCGGGGGATTTTATATATATATATATATATATACATGCACAAAATAAAATTAAAATACATAAATTAAATAGAAATAGAATTAAATAAAATACAAAAAATAATAAGCTGGGTCATAGAAAAAAGCACAGCGCGAATTCGATGGAATTATTCAATGGTATAGAAATTACCTTATTCTGATTGGACACCTGTAAAATGTATTTGTTTATGAAAGGGTTTATTAACAACTCTAACGATATCTTTAGCTTGCAAATTAAAAAAATAAGGGAAAGTAACTTTGACGTTATTGTGACATTAAAACTGTAAAAAAGAAGGGCAGGTTGAGTGTGGCTGTTTCAGTTACTTGTGAAAAATCCCAGTCAATCTATGCACTTAATTTCTCCTCTCAAAATATTTAAAATATTCAGTCTTTCAATTCTTTTTTCTTTTTCTTTTCCTTCACACCTCTGCTTAAATGCTTGTAGCTATCTCTCAAATTTATATCTTTTCAAGGCTTTTCTTCTTTATATAGGATGAATATTTTTTCAGGAAACTTGTAAATATTAGCCCAAATCTTAATATAGACTTGTGTCCTGATTTTGGTGAACTTAGTAAGCTATTTTTGAATTTCTTCTTGCTTTTGCTTACCCTTCCTTGAGTTTTTCTCTCTAAATCACTCTTTCCTGATTGTTTTCCAATAAACAGAGCTCTGTGTCATTCTGTTGATATAAAAGTGTACCTTTTCAAGACAGCAAAATGGCAGTTAGCTATTGATTTGTTGATATACTGGAACTCTATCATCACGTCGCCTACTAATTTCAGACTTCTGGGCCATAATGGATTACAAATTTGTTGATGCTGTTGTTTTGAACTATTCAAAAACGATCACCAACAAGAGACAAAGAATCATCTAAGGTAAATACACAGATGGAACCTGAAAAATAAGCCTCTCCTATCCCTCTGTTTTACAGATGAAGAAATGAACCAAGATACATTTAATTATGTACCTCAGTAGGCCTAGGTGCCAAATAGCACTGACTATGGAGGAACTCCCTTACCCTAATTTGGTCGTGTTAGTATTATTACAGTTCCTTATACGGGTTCACCATCCATTAGCTTTAACTAAGAAGTTATTTTACTAAAAGTGAACCCAATATAGATGACTTTACAGGGAATGAAATATTTGTATTTTTATTAACCTCTGGAAAACCAAGTCTATTGAAATCTATGAACTACTTCAATTCTAAAATATGAATATTTTTATGTTTTGCTCAGTGTATATAGAGTTCTCCTTAAGTATATTTAAAATCTACCTTATGAGACCTTATAAATAGCATATTACACATGAGCAAACCAGGACTATGTTGTCCAGGACAACACAGCAACTGAAATTTTGGAGCCACTTAAAGAAGGCAGAAATTAAGTTGCTCTGAATAGTACAGTTTTTTTTCATGATCATTTGTATTTTTTAATTATTTTTTTATTAAGATAACATTGGTTTATAATAATGCATATGATTCAGAAATACAGGTTCGCACATCATAGATACATGTTACCAAACCATAGCCACCACCACTGCACCCACAGTCCTCACTATAATCCATTGACCCTCTACCCTCTTTGCTTCCCAACCTCCCTTTACCCTCTGGTGACCTCACATTTACAGTCAGATTTCTAGGGTTGATTGTGTTTTGGTATTGTTTGTCTGACCTTTGTTTTGTTTTTCTATAGTCCAAATGAGTTAAACCGTTGCTCTCATTTCCTGATTGGAAGCTAAGCAGAGCTGGGCTTGGTTAGTACTAGGATGGAAGGCCTTTACCTTTAAGAGTAGTGTTCATGGGGAACTACTGTTCCTCTGTAACATAAGTATGCTTTGCCAATTTGAGTCACCTGACTGGGTGTATCAACATGACCTACAAAGAGCAAGCTACAAGAATTGGGGTGCCTTGTGCTCCCCAGCAGGGGTACCCAGCATGAACTGGTCCTGATTTTCCTTGGCTGAGCTAGACTTGGGACCCTAACTGCTAGGCCCTGCAGATGGCTTGCTTGGATCTTCGTGTAGTGATAATGAAGGGGTGCCTCTTACGCCCAGCTGTCTGCTGTCAGTCTCTCTTCTAGCACTCTGCAGTTGCCAGTATTCTTTTCATGTAATTTTTCCCCAAGGCATGGCCCTTTCCCTGCTGCAGGCTGCCACTCTCCTCATGATCAAATCTACCATCATTGAGCTCCCAGCAACCATGCCCTTCGGCACCACTTGCTTTCCAAACCCTTACTTTGGTCATTTTCACAATTCACACTAGCATCGGTCCCTGACCCCAAGGGTTCCATCACCCTAGCTGCAACCTCCTTTGCCTCTTTACTCACCTCACTTGAAGTCAACCATTTTCATGCAGAATCTTCAGAAAAATCCCATTTCCTAGTGATGTACCTCTAGATCTGACTTGCAGCTAATTTTTGTCTACTTTTATTTTCTTATTTAGTTTTGTTTCTTTTTAATTTAGTTTATCACTTAAAAGAGCATTCTGAACCTTTCTCTTCTGCCATGGTGTGGGCACAGAAATTGTGGGGCATGGATGCAGGTTGAGAGATATGCCCTAGATAAAAGGAAAACCTTTTATCTGTCTCACCTTCTCTGACACATTAGATGATGGTCAACAGCAGGTCTCTCACCTGTAACACAGCTTCCTAACCTCTTTGGACTGTCTCAGGAGACATGACTAGTAGACAATGATGATCCCCCTGACAGGTAAATTTTGTTATCACACATTCTCCCTGTTATATGTTATGTAAGACTTTGGGAATCAGGTTGCTTCTTCCTCATTAGCTTATTGTGAGGCGATATATTAGGGTCTGCATAACTTCATTAAGTTGGGCCTGGACATGCTTCCCAAGATCCCTGTTCTGTGGGCTGGCCTCACAGATTGTCAGTCTCTTCTGTCTCATTTATTCTTCTTTCCCACACGCAACTGCTAACAAGAAATCACTAAAATTAAATTATTTAATTTCTAATACAAAAGAGATACAGGGATAAGAAAGAACACTTGGAAATGGAAAATATGGTAGCTAAAATTTTTATTTATTCAAGTATTTATTTTGGGGTGCAGTGAGTAAGATTCGTGGGTTCCTCTGAGAATGATTTTCATGGAGTCAACATTCAGCCAACACATGGCACTTACATTAAGGAGGAAAGAGTTTGCACAGACACAGAGGTGAATGCTGCACTTTAAAAAGGACAGCTCTATTAAGAAAAAGAGACAGTCTTAGGCCAAGTACTGCCTGATAACCGGAATTTTAAAATTCTGCAGAATTGCAAAAGCTACCTTCAAATAAGACAAAATGTACTTTTTCTTGTAACATTTCTTTGAAACCTCAAATGATTTCATGCAGAAGAAAAGGCAATAAATCAGGATAGAGGAAACTAAAGGAGCCCAGAAACAGGAATCCAACCAAAAGAGTAGAAAGAGGGAAATACACATTCTGTGCATTAAGTAATATTACACACTGAATTCAAGATCAGAATGCCTCAGAAGCTAATCAGGCATTTGAATAGAGGCCTGTTGGCTTCTTAGTATCTTTAAAACACACCACTTTTCAACTTTGAGTTTGTCCTTAATTAGGGTCAGCAAAGTCTTGTGCCAGCATGGTGCCATAACATTTTCAGAAATAACACTTTTGCTAGCACTCTAGACAAACTCAGAGTATCAGGTTGTTTGTGAGTAGCTGCTGTTGACCAGGAGGAAACAATCAGCAGCAGTAATAACACTCAGTACATGGCTAATCAGCTGCACTCCAGGAGAGGCAGTTGCCACAATTAGCAGAACTTCTTGCAAAATTGAAGCAAAAGCTGGGTACAAAAGAGAAAGACCTGTCCTTCATCATTACGTGCACAATTTCTGAAAATGTTTTAGCTCATTGATATAGACCATGCCATCAACATAAAGGAAAATACCTATCTGTTGTTAGAGAGAAAACACTGTATTTTCTCATAATGATAACTAAATCTATTTTGATTAAAAAATGGAAGTTTCTGCAGAAATAGACCTAATATCCTCCCAGTTTTATCAGAATCTGTCATTAAACTCTTGATGTTGAATCAGAGTAGCAATAAGGTTTTTGATAACTACTCTGAAAAGCAGTTTAGAAGTACTTTTCCCTCTATTCAAATCCAAGGACCATTATCTAGTAAACCAGAAACTGATGATAGATAAATGAATGTACAAGAGCCTTATTTATTTTCTTTGTTTGTTTATAAATAAATAAACAATTTGGCTCATTTGATTACCAAAAATATTTGAAGTAACTTATAATAAAATGTTTGCATATTTATTCTAGAATATTTTTAACAAATTTTATCAAGGTGAAAGCAAAAGAGGCAGTTACTATTAAAAGGCCTATAATCAAACATAGTGACTCTCTTCTCAATCCTTCTCCCCAGGACTAATCTTTTTGCAACTCTCACTGCTTCCGATATTACTTGTTATTACTTGACTTAATCTTTTCAGCATATTATTAGCTTCATTTCATAGCTCCTAGTCTGAAACTTATCTCCCCCTCACTAGTAGGTAAATGTCCCACAACTTCACAATTATTTACCACTGCATCTTGCTGCTGGCTGATCTAAGCGTTGATCTAGTCATCCAAATACATTTAAAAGGTGTATGTTCTTATGCCCACCTAAGCCTAGAATCAGAATGCCACTGAGGTTTAGCATGTGGAATGTTTTAAAGCAGCGATTGTTAGGAAATGACATTTGAGAACCACGATGTTTGTTCTCCTCTCCCATTCCCTGGATCACTGTAGACATTCAGACCTTCATCACTACTTGCATAGACCATTGTCGTCATTTTCAACTACATTTCATATACCCTGTTTCAAGCACTTATATCCGCTTTCATTTTACAAAACAAATGATGATGGAAGGCCTTGTCTGACATCAAGTTTTCCTACACAATGTTGCTAGACTCATTTTTCTAAGTGACCTTATAACATTCTATTGTTTAAAATTTCCTGGGAGTCTTTCTTCATGGTCAGGATAAATTCCAAATTCACCATGAGAGCATTAATCTTGTTTCATTTCTTCCACCAACTGAAGTCGGTTCAATTCCTCAGTCATACTATTTGCTGTTTCCTAAGCAGTTAGTAATCTAGCAGGATCATATAATGTTTAAGTGCGCATGCATGGGAGAACATAAAAAGCATCAGTAAAACTATGGGATGTTTGTTGGAATTGGAATCCAAGACTTGGAATTAGAATTGGGTATTTGGAAAAATTAACCTTCACCTTGACTTGCCAAGAAAGAATAAAGTAAAAATTGCAATAGTAGACATTATAACAGAAATACACATGTTCAAAAGAGACTACTATGAACAATTAAATACCCCCAAAAATGAAACTTCAAAGAAATGTATAAACTGCTATGAATTAAGACTGAAACACGATGAAATAGAAATATCTGAAGAGAACAGTTACTAGTAAGGAGACTGAATCAACAACCAAAATTTTCCAACAAATGGAAGTGATTCCCAATCCGTGATTTCTCATAGGTGAGAAGTAGTGTTTTATTCTTTCTGCCTCATTATCATACTGCATGACAGATAATATCATTCACTATGTCTTTATTGAAGGACAGAATTATCATCTTGAAAGTGTTTTCTTTACCAAATATGGAAATTGTATATACCTAAACATTCTGCATAAATTCAGAATAATAAAGTTTTCAATTTTAACTATTACATATATGCTAGTGTTATAACCCTTAGTATACATTATATCCTAAAGCAAACTCATATGGAATCTATTTACAATTATTTTATATATGCATTAAATATTATATAGATAACATCAGAAGTACAAAGAGCTCAAATAACTTGACCAAAGAGCCAAAGATAAGAAGTGGTAAAAGATAAAACCAGACTAAGAACCCTTTCAATTAACAATTGACTTGCTATAGTGTCTTCTTATTGAAAATGAATAAAAAACTCAAATTGTTAAAGTTTCAGTTTTAGTATGAGGGAAGGAGAGGGGAGAGAGAGAAGGAAGGAAGGTAAGTCTATAGATACTACAATGAACAAAAGTGCAAAACTCTAAATAATAGAAGATGAACTGAGTAGAGACATTTCATGTGCTATGTCTTTATAGCATAAAAAAAATCACCATTCTCTAAGTTAATCTTAATACTTAAGAAAGCCACAAAATTGGTTGTATTTTTGAAGTATAATTACTCTAAATTTATTTTGAAAAAAGAAACAATCTTTTAATAGTTAAATCAGTCTTTTAAAGCAAAAGAGGAGTGTTCTAGCATTATATTATATTAAAGTATTCTACAGAGGCTGGGCACGGTGGCATGTGCCTGAAAGTGGCAGCCTAGGAAGTCAAGGCTGGACCAGGGATCACGGTTCCAGTCCTGTTAGGGGCAACGTAGCAAGACCTAGTTCCAAAAAAAATCCGTGTAGTGGTGCTTGCTTGTAATCCCAGCTACTTAGGAAGCTGAGGCTGGGGATCACTTGAGTCTGTGGTACCTCGGGCAACATGAACCTGCAGTTCCACAGGCAAAAATGGCAAAACCTACTCTCAAAAAAAAAAAAAAAAAAAAAACTATTCTACAGAACATCCTCATAAATGTGACATGCTGCTGGGGTAGTAAGAGATTAATAAGACAATGACTATTCCTATGAAGTCAGGTCAATGAATGTATAAGAACTTAATGTACAATAAAGGTAGCACTACAAATCAATGGAGAAATCTGTCGAAATCAAATGTTCCAGAGGATTTGGCTTAATGGGAATTCTTGTACTGGGACAGTGTAAATTGCTGCAACAATTTTGGAATGCAGTTTGGAAAGAATATTCATATACTCTTCGATCCTACAGCTTTTCCTCAGGTGTCCTCATCATTTTGTATAACTGTTTATAGAAGTGCCATTGATAACAAAGAATATGGAAGCAATTCAAATGTCCATCATTCAGAGAATATTGTAAAATTTATATTGAATCAATTGGATTGACAATATAGTATACATAGTAGTGAAATGAATGAAAAGTATACAAAAAATGCAGATGAAATTTGGAAACATAGTGAATGAAAAAAATATAGTCTCAGGAAATTGCATAAAGTATGATCTCTGGTTTATGATACCACAAAACAAAATGGTATTATTACTTTGAGGGGTGTGTGTACCCTAGACAAAGAGTTGCAGACCTCCACAGAAAGATTCTGTCTGCTTTACAGCAATTGTGAGTGTCCGGAGAAAATAGGTGGGAACACTGATAAAGAAACAAACACAAAATTATAGATAGTGATTACTTTCCTGTTGAAAACATGCATATGCAATAGGAGAGCGTGCCTAATAGATATTTATGACCTTCCAGTTCCTAAATTTCCACTGATTTGTGTTGTTAGTTTTACTATTGTGCTTCATATCCTATACATATTCTTTTAACACTCCATTAATATTATTAAAGGAAAAATGAAACATTTTTCTTGACATGAAAAAGTAAGTTTAAAAAATTTCCCATCCTAAAAAAAAAGTTCCTAATTTCAAAATAAGTAAATAAGTAAGTAAGTAAGTAAGTAAGTAAATAAATAAATAAATAAATAAATAAATAAATAAATAAATAAATAAATAAATAAATAAATAAATTTAGAAAAGCCTAAACCTGTTAATTGCATGGCCTGTTTTCTGCGGAATGCAAACATGAAAATATTTTATTGTTTTCTTCAACAATTGCTCTGTTTATTTTTCCTGTGTGGTCTCCTAAGACATCTTGGAAAGAATGTACAGTCATGCATTAATTTTAATATTAAAATGTTCGTTGATTTATCTCATAGATAATTCTGTGCTTACCTTCTCTTCACTACCACTGTCTGCTAGTTATTAAGTGGGAAAGAGGTACCAAAAGGTGAGAATTTCCATTCTTATTGCCCAATGATGGCTCATCTCCTTCGAGCATCATCAGGGCTGAGAAAGATGAGACATTAGAGAAAAGAGGTGAAAGTATTACTTGCAAAACTGTTACAATTTGACTACATATTATAGAAGGGGCAAAATTCTTCCAGCTGTTATAGTCCACTCCCAGATGATGAGGTCCTTGGCACAAGTGGGTGCCTGCCTCTCTTAATCATTTGGGAAGCCTGAGAGGTTTCTATTTGCCCTATTCAATTCTCTCATGTGGGAGGTGCACCCTTTCATCCGATTTTGACAAATTGTATTTTAATTTTCATTTAAATAAAAATGATACCTAATTTAATTTCTCTTTCAATTTCTTTTTTGACTGATGAATAATTTAGTTGTATATTACATCATGTCCATGATGTTTGACTCTTTTATATCAACTTGGCTGTACTTTATTGACTAGTTGTCACCAAATACTAATCAAGTTATTACTCTCAAGATGTTCTTAGATGCTGTTAACATTTGCAATCAAAACAAAGAATAAAGAATAAAATAAAGTTATCGTCCATAATGTGGATGGACTATATACAATATTTTGAAGATCTTAAAAGAAAAACTAAGGTATCCAGGGAAGAATTCTATCTCGCAGCTGCAACATAGAAATTATGCATGGGTTTTCAGCTTTCAGACTTAAGTACATAACATCAACTCTTATCTGAATCTCTAGTTTGCCGTTTTGACCTACAGTTTTCAAACTTTTTAGACCCCACAATAACATGAGCCAATGAGCCAATTTCTATAAATCTCTCTATCCATCTCTCAGGATTTTAGATAGACAGATGCATACATACATAAAAAATACATACAACCCATATACATAGATCTGTTTCTCTAGAAAAATAGCAACTGAAACAGTTTCCAAACATTTGGAGATTTTCCAGGGATTTTTCTATTTCTAATTTCTAATTAATTCCATTGTAGTCAGCATTCATTATATAATTTAAGTATAGTGAGAATTGTTTTATCACCCAGAATATAGCAATATTGGCAAATATTATGTGTGCGTATGAAGGTAATGTGTATTCTGATGTTATTGGGTAAAAATTCCCGAAGTCTCTATTAGATCAAGTTAGTTGGTAATATTGAGATTCTATACCTTTTCTGACTTAGAACTCCATTGTTTGGAACACTTGTTTATCCATTTTACAAGAGGGAAGCTGAAACCTCCCACTGCAATTGTGAATTTGTCTTGCTCTTGTTATAATTCTGTTTTGCTTCATTATTTTCAAATCATATTAATAGGTTAATAAATATTTATGGG
The DNA here is from genome assembly GCA_004024945.1 of Uropsilus gracilis. Taxonomy (NCBI): domain Eukaryota; kingdom Metazoa; phylum Chordata; class Mammalia; order Eulipotyphla; family Talpidae; genus Uropsilus; species Uropsilus gracilis. The sequence goes on from PVHY01001706.1 coordinate 39,401, forward strand.
TATTATGCCATGTATTGAATTGATATCTTTATCATTATGAAATAACTTTATGCATGATACATTTTTTATCTGAAATTAACTTTTCTGATATTAATATGTCAGCTGTTACAGGTTATATTTTATCAGTGCTAACATCTGCTTTATATTTACTAGATCTGTTTTCTTTTTCTATTAGTTCCATCTGCTTTTCTCCTGCTTTTTGCCTTCTTTTGACTTCAGTATATTTTTTATTTCACTTGATCTTCTTTGCCAACTTCTTATAATACTGTGTTTTATTAGTTTAATGCTGAATTGGGCATTTATGAAATACAGTTTTAATTCATCACAGTCTAAACTGAGGTAATATTTCACTTTATCTTAGCATACATTTCTTTAAATAGTATGCTTTTGTTTCTCCCAGTGTTTGTGTTGTTGTTAAACTTTTACTTCTTTTATAAACTTCTGTTATAAACTCTATCACATGAAGAACCAATGTCCCCATGTGCAATTGCTTGTATGAAGCTGATTTATAAGACAAAATAAAACATGATTGGGAAACTTTTTCTTGTAGCTAAAAGAATGCATGGCATTTCCTTGCCTATCATTGGAGACTCCCAGGTATAAAAGGGTGTAGTCAGCTCTCCTAATGGTCTTGGTTAATCATCTTCTATTTTAAAATAACTATTAGCTTAGGGTGTATGGTTCCAAATTTCAATTGTGGATGTTTTCTTTTAATGGTGCTGCACAATATAATACTAGCAACTAGTGGCTTTATGGGTTAAAAATCAATCCCATATAGATGATCTATAGCATATAATTCAGGTTATATGTAACACTGATAATGGATAAGTGATTGTTGTTTGTAAATTCATAAATATATTATCTTTATAATCCATTTTTTAACACAACAAAATCATTTTAATATTCACAGGAAAGAATAGATATGTGAGAATTTTCAATGTCTGAGAAGACATTGCCTTATTAAATAATAACTCTTGGTTAAAAACTAATGATAATCAGCTGGGCACGGTGGCTCATGCCTGCAAGCTTCAGCCTATGAAGCGGCCGGGGCTAGGGATCACAGTTTGAGTCCCTGCTAGGGCCTGTAGAGAGACCTAGTTCCAAAAACTACAGCTGGGCGTGGTGGCACACGCCTGTAACCCCAGCTATTTGGGAAGCTGAGGCTGGGAATTGCTTGAGTCTGTTGTACCTTGGGCAACGTGAGCCTGTGGTTCCACGGGCAAAAATAGCAAGGCCTAGCCTCAAAGAAACAAAACATATAACAATGAAAATCACAAAAGAACCAATGAGCAAAAAAATTCAAAGAAACATGAATAAATCAGAATAGATGTCTTAATGTTACCAAGCAATGATACTTCTACCTGGTAGATCAGATAATAACATCAAACTTTTGAGAAGAGAAATCCGTTTTATTGCAGATTATCAAGGAGGTAGGAGATAAGCTGAAATCCACTTCCCTGATTAAAAAAGGAAATGAGGTGTTTTCTTTTTAAATTATTGTTTATTATATTATTTTGTTTTACATCTTTATTGACCCCAGGGTTCTCCCACAACCTTATCACCCATGAACCATCATCTGAGTCTTTTGTCACCCTCCCACCCCTGACTTCTCCCCTCCCCCTCTCATGTATATGCTTTGATTTTACTAAAAGCTGGTTTTAAATTTTTTTTGTCTGTGAGACCATCCAATATTTCTCTTTTTCTTTCTGGCTTATTTCTGCTAGTATGATACCTTCTAGCTCCATTATTTACAATAACCAGGACATGGAAATAAGCCTTTAAAGGTTTAAGGACCCAGGATTGAAAATGAAAGAGTTACATTTTAAAAGTGGTGGGCTGGGGACAGGGGGTGGCAAAGAATGTGGACTTGACAAAGTTCATTGGCTAGTGATAGTGCAGTACTTACATGAACATGCAGGAGCTTTTCTTCAAATAGTAAAAGTGTTGAATTTCAGTTGATGACTCCCTCACCTCCCATCAGGCAGCTCCTCCACTCTTTATTTATTTGTTCCTTGCAGTTCCTTGCAGTTCCCACCAGCCCTTAGCTCTCAGTCCTCTACCACCGGTGGCTAAGAATCCAGTGTCTGCTGTGTCTGTAAAAGCAAGTCTCTGAGAGAAGCTGAGATATCTTCTCTTTTGTGCTTTGCGGTCTAACAATTATTTAGCCATTAAGATTGACTAATAATAGATTCAAGTTGAAAATCAACTATAGAAAAGTTTGACCAAATGTAGGATATTTTATAAAATTTCCAAAAAATATTTTTGAGGTTTTTTTTTTTAATAATATGTTTTTATTGAGTAATTTTGTTTACATTTGCCTTTTGGGTGTTCTTTCCCCCTCCCCCACCCCACCCTCCTGATCTCTCCATCTCTTCTTTCACTGCCATTTATTGTTTAATTTTTAGTCCCTTGGGGTCTTCCTCTTCTTTTCTTTGGCAATGTCCTTTTGTCCGGTGTGGACGTGGTTTCCTGGGACACACTGGCCTGTGCTTAGTTTTCCAAGTGTCTTTTTGCTGCTGGCCACCAGTTCACATATGATTGTGTTCTTTCAGTGCCTTCCTCCTTCTTTCTGATTAGCTGTTCCAGCCCATCTTATATCATATTTGCTCCTTTGTTTTGTAGTTCTCGTTGCTGGCATTGGGAGCATTTCTCCCGGCCAGAGTTTGAGCATCCATTTTTTTTATTGAGATAGGCCCTGGCAGATGGTTGGTCCATTGCGTCGTATGGCTACTTCCCATCTCTGTGGCTTTCCTCACCCGCTAAAGTGGGAGGGTCCTTTGATCATGCTGAAGGCATCTCTGAATGGGAAAATCCATTCCCATCGTTGTAGATCTCAGTGGTTGTATTTCTGTAGTAGTTTGTCTCTATAATCAGTCTTATAGTCCTGTGTCCCATGGATTTGACATGTTCATTGTTCCTGAATACTTCTTTGTTTTTCACCTGTGTATTCATGTGCAACTGCCGTTAAGTCGCTGATTTGGTTGCTTCTGGTGATAGTTGACTGGATTTGGAGAAGACCAGAGGAAATGATCCCTACCATCCCATAAACCTCCATCAAAGGAGCTTGGCAGGCTGTGGAGCCGGGGGCTCACCCCTGCAGCATGGCTGAACCGGGCGTGTGAGCGGGGTTCAAATATATTTCTTTACCCAAACAGTTACATAAAGCTATGAGTTTCCTTTTCCCTTGACATTGGCCTGTGGTTGGTCATGTGATTTTTTTATTTTTTATTTTGGCTAATGGAATGAAGGATGTCCAGGTCTTAAAAAAAAAGTATCCCCATGTTTCCACTTGTTCTGAATATTCCTGTCCTTGACTGTAATGAAAGCATATCTGTGATAACTGCAATTCTTCAACCTGGGTCCAATTCATCCATAGACTTGCTGTTTTGTAGGTATTGACCTTATGCTTTATATAAGTTAGGCAAGTTCTGTTCTTGTACTATTCTTTGAGGCAAATAAGATCATTACCTGTATTTCACAGAGAAAAAACTGATACAAAAAGTACCTAAGTAAACCACTCAAGTTTATGGCTTTTCATAGATTTAAAGACACCCTAGCTTTAGCTATTGCCTCTCAACCACATGATATCTTGTTCTAGTAATGCTTTCTTTTTTTCAAAATGTTACACAAAGATCATTCTGCATTTAGTTTTAAAAGATTTCCTTTCATTTTTAAATCATGCAATGTTAGAAAGAAGTGTGTGGCATGACATGGTGATGCATGCCTATACACAGCAGCCTAGGAAGCCACGGGCAGGGATCGCGGTTTCAGTCCTGCCGGGGGCTCGTAGTGAGACCTAATTTCAAAAATATAGTTGGGCGTGGTGGCACACACCTGTAATCCCAACTACCTGGAAAGGTGAGGCTGGGGGTTGCTCGAGCAATGTGAGCCTGTGGTTCCACAGGCAAAAATAGCGAGACCTAGTCTCAAAAAAAAGAAAAAAAATTGTATGGCATGATACAGAATTCTTTGTCAACATGGAATGCTAATAAAACTCAGTGACTAGCACTTAACGTCTTCTACGGGAGAAAGTATATTTAAATCTCTATAGAAGCAAAATGATTTTTTTTTTGGTTATTTAAATTTTCACCTCTTTTTCTTTTTGGAACATTATTTGCAATTTAAATTAAAGCACTTTGACAGCTATATACTCTTGGTCCCTAGGGCCCCATTGTCCTAATATGCATCCACTTAAGTAAATAAGTGAATGAAAATATTCATAGTATAGAAACAAACATATCTATACCTCATGCAGGCAAATTCGTTTCAGTTTTATTGTCTGGAAATCACCTAATAATCTGCATCCTCAAATGCATCCTATAAATCAGAGCACAGAAATGTTCTTTCCATATGGCTGATAGACCCTCAATGAGACCAGTGAGTAAATGCATCCATAAGTTATGATCAAAGATCTCTAAGAACTTGGGATGTAGAAGACATGGTAAAAGAGAGTAAACAAAATTGCTGACATTATCAGTGTGTTTTGTAAAATCCACTTACCAAAAGTTTATACTTACCTATTTTACTTTTGGATGACAATATAAAAGGTAAGAAAATGCTATATAATAGATCAGAATGAACTCACTTATAACAAAATCTCAAAAATACATAAAACTAGATAATAATAGATGAAAAAATAACTGGTCTTTTATACTTATCACATTTTGAAACTAAAAAGATTAGCTGAAATATAATTTACCTAGTTTAAATCTTATTTTATGAAGTGACTTATATGCAGCAAATCAGTGATTCTTACTGTGTCTGCTATATATAAATGATTAATGGAATTGTTCATGGAATATGCAAGGCTTGAGGGAACATAGCTTTTAATGGAAATATAAACCCGATATTCCTTATGGATTATTTATTGTTCTTAGCTTTTTGTAGCATATATATAAAGTTGTACATTTAAGGTACTATGCAATTGCTTCTAAATTTTGGTTCATTACTTACCAGTGATCTAACTCAATATTTTTATCTCTATTTGATTGGAAGAAAATGTGGAGATGGAGATAAAATTAAGTGCTTTAGCTTCTCATTCAAAATTAGGAATGTCATTACTTCATTATTTTTAGACTAAGCCAAATTAAGAATTCCTGTCACTGAATTATAATTACTGAAATATATTGTGCTTCTTCTATTTAATTCTGGGTATTTCTGATATTGGCATAGCATGTTGTCAAATGGAAAGTTCATTTTAGTAACTTCATATTACTAAAATGAAAGCCAAATTATGCCTTTAAATTCTGTGTGTGTGTGTGTGTGTGTGTGTGTGTGTGTGTGTGTGTGAGATTGTGTGAGTCCACTATCCATCTCCTAAGGATTCTTATGCTTATTCAACCATTAATAGTATTTTTCCTAAAATTACTGTTTTCTAAGCGTAATGCAGAATATAATCATCTACTCTTTCCAATAATTGCTTCCTGAAAAGTGTAGTTTCCTGATGGGTGCACAACTGGAGTGGATGCTGGTGTAGTAAGGATGTGAACAGAAAGTAAAAGATGTGCTGTTGGTCTAAAAAAAGGACTAAAGATGATGGGAGGACACTGATACATTCATCATGATGCTTTTCCTGGTGTCCTGATCAGAACTACCTTAGCAAACATTTAGATGCTATCCTTTACAAAGTTGTTTTAAATTATATTATGTTTTCTATTGACCAATAATCCTTAAGAAAGTAGGGCATGCACACTATTATTTTATTCTTATTTTATAAAACTTCCTATTTAAAAAAGCTACTAGTGGAAAAATTGTAAGCCTATTTTTACCCTTTCTTTTCAAGCACACATACGTGTGTGTGTGTGTGTGTGTGTGTGTGTGTGTGTGTGTATTCTCTAAGGCCAATTTATGGAAAGCTAAGAAAAGTGTTACAGGTCTTCAAACCTACTATTCAAATAATCCCTGCCATTCCCGATCTTTTTGCCGTTAGAAATTGAGCTAAGAACTGTAGGTGAATATCCACCAAATTTCAGGGTCTGGATTTTAGAAGATAAGATATGTCAGTGAATAAGATAAGGGACTTTAAGAAAATTGCATCTATCATGTCCGACAACAAATATAAGAAATACGTATATCTTTTTTCTTTGAAAATTGTGCAAATAAGAACATTTCGGGGCTTTGAAAACATTTTGCCCTCAAAGGAAAAGAAAATCACTGAAGAAAACACACTAATTTCTTTCTGTTTTTGTTTGTTTGTTTGTTTGTTTGTTTGTTTTGAGGCTAGGTCTCACTATTTTTGCCTGTGGAACTGCAGGGTCACGTTGCCTGGGGTACCACAGGCTCAAGCAATCCCCAGCCTCAGCTTCCCAGGTAGCTGGGATTACAGGTATGCGCCACCATTCCCAGCTATTAAAAAAGTTTTAAATGTAGGAAACTAAATGTTTTGTAAACATGTTTCATATCTTCTGTAAACTCAATAGGCATCTCTACCATGTACCATAATCAAGGACTAGTTGGAAATAAAGGCAAAAAATAAAAGGAATATGACTAAACAAAAAGATAATGCAAGGGAATGAAAATCATTTAGCAGAACTAGGTCTGCTTTAAAAAAAAAAGGAATAGACAACACTATAAAAATAAATAATTCATACCAAGGTAGGAAAGACACTGAGATGGTTGAGAATCTATAAGAAACCATGAACTTAAACAAATTAGCAGAATGGGCAGGTGGAAATGAAATCTTTGGTGGCAAGAAGATTCGTTGCCTGCCTTTCCCTCTTTGAAAGAAATAAAGGCCCAGGACCAAATCACTGAACATAAAAAACAGTGATACCAGATCTACCTGTGAGCTACAGCAAATAGTGAGGGGAAATGCTACTTTTGTTGTTGTCCAAACCCAGTTTAAGATAACGAGTCCAAAGATGAATAAGATCATTGCATACCATTGCTAAATAAAAGAATTGCAAACAGAAATAAGCGTATTTATTAGCTATCATAAAAAAAACTCTTGCTGGGAGTAAAAGAAAGATTTCAAATAAAGCAATTTTTATTATGACCCACCATTTATTAGGTCTAGAGAAAAGGAAAATTATTATCCTCATAGAGTAAGAGATATCAAATAAAATTCAAAACATTTGCTTTAAAGATTCTCAATAAAGTAGAAAAACAGGTATATCCCTATTCTGATTAATAAATGTACACAGACATACAGAGGTAAATATATATAATATAAAACATAAAGTGTGTACAAATATCAGTCCAAAAGTTAAAACCAGTAAAAAAAAGTATTCTTTATTGTTATTATTAATTAATCTAACAGACATAGCAAAGGTAAAGGGAGAAGTGAGACATAAACATTTACAAGAAGAATGAAATATTTTTACTAATGTAGTTAGAACACCATAATTATATATCTACAAATTCAGGAGAGTAGTTTGACCAGGTATTAAACCCCACAAAAAAGAAAGTTCAGTAATAAGTCAAATATATATACATATATACATTTTTTCAGTACATTCCTATATATAGCTAGTAACCTGGTAGAAAATACAATGGAAACAAAAGTCAAAATTTGAAACTTTCTGTTGAGACACTAAAGGGAAAAATGAGAAAGGCTGCATATTTATATAATTAAAAATTTTAAATGTTACTAAGGGGCAATAAAAAATATCTGAATAAATGCCAAAATTTATTATATTCTTGAATAAAAAGTCAATTTCGTAAAGATGATGAATTAGAGGCTAAGCAAGTTAAACCTAACCTTTACGTGAAAAAACAAGTTCATCTGAATAGCCAGTCAATGAAAAGCAAGCAATGGCAATAATCCTACTAGGTATTAAGTCACAGGAATTAAAACTCCACTGATTCAAAAGTATATATGATAAAGATGACAAAGATGAATGGATTAAAAATAGCTATTATCACATTCTTCTTATCAAATTAAGTCTAAAATATCAATGACTTACTGTTTATTTTCCCAATAATCTCAGAATTGGAAATGTTTCAAAACATAAACCCAAAACCATAAGGAAAGGTTGAATGATTTTTACTGTATTAAGATTAAAATATATGCACTATTTACAATAGTCAGAATATGGAAACAAATCCAATGCCCCAAAACAAACTGGCTGAAAAATTTCTGGTATATTTACACAATAGAAAATATTCTATTCACCATCAAAAAAGACAAACCTGTCATTCATGGCAACAAGTGGTGCTAGACGGAATCATGCTAGCAGAAATAAGCCAGAAAGAAAAAGAGAAATATTGGATGATCTCACTAATAGGGTGGCTGTGGTGGAACTGGGGGGTTGTGGCCCCCAATACTGGTGGCACTGCCATTATGCCCTAGTAGGCAGAGACTTGGAGAAGGGAAGCCAAGCCTTCTCATAATAGGATCAGTATTAGGGGATTTAAGGATGAGAGACAAAGAAGGTGGGAGGAGAAAGAAGGTACAGAGAGCAGAGGAGTAGGGAGACTGGAAGGCCTCAGAACTGCCTTGGCCATATGCCAGAGCAGGGCAGAGTGGGAGCAACACTAGTGGGCTTCCTCCCAGCCCAGGCTAGTGAGAAGCCTGGGAAAGCATGTCGGAGAAACTTGTAACTTGTATAAGCAGACTTGGAAATTTGTTACTTGAGAACTTGGTTTAACTTTGAAACTGTGAAGCTTGGAAATTGCCTGGAGACCTAAAGCAAATTTGCTGTGTTGCTGTTTTCATTGGGAGATATTTTGAAGTTATTGTTGCTGTTATATACAGTGAATCTTGCTAGTTTTTGTGCCACTTTGGAGTTGGAGCTGAAAGAATGATGGAGCTGTGCCTTTTGGAGGAGAATTGACCATGTCACCCTGGTTTTCTTTGTTGGATGGAATCTCCTGCTTTTGAAGAAGGATCAACAATGCTATCTTAACTTCTTCTGGCTTGAAGTGAAGAGCTTTGCCTTTGGGAAGAGGAGCAATGGTGCCATCTTAGCTTCTTCATGCGACTTGAAGGTAGGGCTGCCGCCATTTTGAGTAAGCACATGACTGAAGGACCCACTAGCACCTGGAATGGTTGGTAAGATTACCAAAGGGGTCCCTTGTACCCCTTAGTGACTTTTATTTGCTTTGCTTTTAATAAGTGAATCAGTTTTTACCTCCTTTTAAATATTATGTAGTCTTGCTACTGCTTGCTAGGCCTGGGACAAACCTGATGTGTGACTGACTTTAAAGGTCTAGCTGCTCACATCTGTAACTTTTGTCAAGCACCCAGTTTTGCTTGTTTTGTTACCCGATTTCATCACTTTTATGTGGTTATAGGGAAAACAAACAAAAGGACAAGAAAAAAGTTAAAAATAACAAACTGAAAGCAGAACTAAAACATACACCAAAGGACTGGGAGGGAGGGTCAGGGAGGGCTGAGCACGAGAGTAAGTGATATGGTGGTGGGAGAGCCTCGGGGTATACAATAATGAAAAAATATATGTGTAATCAATAAATAAATAGAAATTAAAATATCTGCATAAAAGCAAAGTTGAAAAATAGAAGTAAAGACAAGTATAACACATTTTACAAATGACTGATTTCTTTAACCAGTGCAGTTAAAGAGAAAATCAATTTTAAATCAATGAGAAAAGAGAGAGCAATCAATAAAATGGGCAGAGAATAGCTCTCAGAAAATGAAAAATAATAGCTGATAAAATATTTTTAAATGTTTCTTTATCTTCATTATAAAGATATGCTAAGAAAAATAGGTTAAGTACTTAAGAACATAAGAAACAAACAAAAAGTATTTGAAAGCTCCCAGTGTGAGAAAAGGTGTCCTGGAATTCCTATCAGTGGGAAACCAACTTGCATAAAGGTTTTGGAGATCAATTTGGTAATTTCTACCAAAGTTTGAAATCTATCACTCTTTTACCTAATAGTTCAACTCTGAGTAATACAGGCATACTGGTAAATTTGTTCAATGACTTCTATACACATTTATTTATTGAAATTTTGTTATTAATACAAAAATTTGAATTCTATAAATAACCATCAGAAAAAGAAATGACCATCAATCATTCTTATTTCAGGTTGTTATGACCATACTATCATAGATGCCTTCAATAAACAATAAACCTTTATTTTTTACTGTCCTAGAGGCTGAGAAGGCTCATGATCAGGATGTCAGCATGTTGGGGTTCTGCGAGGGGCCTCTTTCTGGGTCCTTACATGATAAAGAAGGAGCTCTGATCTCTTCATCCCTTTTTAAGTGAACACATCCAGTAATGGGGCCATTACTTCTATCTGCGTGAGCCTGTCTAAACTTATCAAAGCCTCCACCTCCAAATGATACCACAGTGGGGCTTAAAGTTTCACCATAAGACTGCATGCTGTAGGGATAAGAGTTAGAGACACAAACATTCATTCTTTAGCAAGGCTGAGTTAATTATGCTTCAGGCCACTATGACATGGTTTGGAGGAAGGCAGAACTCATTTTAATATCTAGTTGGCTTGAATCTTTAACCAAAGAATTCTCTCAGGTTTTGCTTGCTCAGAATACATTAGCTTCACCTTCATTTTTGAAAAATAAATTTGCCAGTTAGCAATGAGATACTTTTAACACTTAAATACTCTGTTTCTTCAGTGTTTTCCTTTAAAAGAAGCTGAAGCTCTTACTTTACTTTTTAAAGTAACATGTCTTTCCTTTTGACAATTAATGATATTTTGTTTCATGTACCTTGATGTAGGTTTTTTTATTTTATTTTATTTATTTTATTTTTTTTTTGGTCTTGCTTGGGGCTTATAGCAATTATTGAAACTTCAGTGATGACTCTGATCTTCAGTTTGTAAAATTTCTAGCTATTATTTTTTCCAACATTGCTTTCTTTTTATTTTCTCCTCTACATTGAGACTTTAAGAACAAATATTTCAGGTTATTTTAAATTTATTTTCATATTTTTTTAAACTTATTTTGTGAATTAAACATCTTATCTATCTTCTCTATTTCAATCCTGATATTTTCTAAGGGACTTTCTGCCATTTACCTTCAGCAACTTTTAATCTGCTTCAAACAATCTACTTAACTATTTGATCCCCGAATTTTACTTCTTGTTATTAATGCAAAGGAAACAAAAACATCTATTACAAAAGATATATTCATCCACCCCTCCAAAGTTCACTGTAGCAGTTTTTTGGGTTTTTTTTGTCCATTCTAGTATATCCAGTTCACTCTGCCTCTAGATTTTAGTTATCTACTAAAAGTATCAATTTTGTCACTGTTTAAAGTATCAATTTTGTCACTGTTTAGAAACATATTCCTTAAAGTTGTTTTAAAATCTAAGTCTAGGCAGGTCTAGGTGGTTCGTGCCTGTAAGCTTCAGCCTATGAAGCGGCCAAGGCTAGGGATCGTGGTTCAAGTCCCACCTCGGACCCGCAGCGAGACCTAGTTCCAAACAAAAAAATAGCTGGGTGTAATGGTGCGTGCCTGTAATCCCAGCTACCTGGGAAGCTGAGGCTGGGGATTGATTGAGTCTGTGGTAGTCCGGGCAATGTGAGCATGCAGTCTCAAAAAAATAGCGAGACCTAGTCTCAAAAAAAAAATAAAAATAAAAATAAATAAAATCTAAGTCTAGTAGTAGTTTCAATATGTTTATCACCTATGGGTCTATTTATATTACCTATTTTTCTCTTGCTTTCAATTATTTAATATTGAGTCCTTTTTATGGGACTTGGTCTTGTTTCATTATTAATGCCAGGCAATGTATATGCACACATTGCGGTTAATATGTAAGACTCTGGATGACAATTTGCTTTTGGCTATTAGCCTCGTACAGGAGTAGATTTGACCTTAATCCAGTATGCATTAGGCTGCTGAAAACTGGGTTTCAGTTTTTCTGGGGTATAATCTATATTCTGTTTATTCTTATCCTTAGGACATGACCTTTCAGGAATTCAAGCTGTATTATCTAGATAACTTCCAGAAGCCTTCTCCTTGGCCTATCCTAAACTGAATTTTATCTTTCTCATACCACTAGGGTGTTAAGATTTCTGCTTATACTTCATAGATTTTTTTTTAACTTCTACTTTCTGCTTGTTTTTCAGACTACAGCTTACAGAAAACAAGTTCTTCAAGGGGAATAGTGACACCAAATGTTAGACCAAGCTCAGTGCGTTTTTCTTCACTTAGGGATCCTGGTTTTTTCAAGTTCTGAATACTTTGGTTACTCCCTAATATTACAAACAATTTTGATTCTTTTAATCTATAAGTGTTTTGGTTGTTTATTGTGATAAATCTGATATAAATTATCTTAATAGCCCAAAATGGGAAATATGAATTGCTTATTTCTAGGATGTTGGAATAATTTTTATTACAATAATTTTTATTGTTTTATTATTATAATAAAACTCACTTTATTTCATATTTAACTACATAGAAAATTCATTATAATGTTAGATATAAGAGGGATACATTTGTATGTGACAAAAAAGAAACAAGAATAGAAATAAAAACAAGAAAATGTAGGATAATAAAAGTCAGGGAATATTCAAGAACTGTAAATTAAATTAATTCATTGAGTGATACTGGGAGAAAATAAGATAAAGAAAAAATGAGTAGAGCTAGCAATATTCTTTTCAGTTTTGACATGAGCCACTAAGTCACAAATTTATATGATGGTAAAGGGGTCAGAAATATCAATTGAATAAAATAAAAAAATCCATAAACAGACACAATAAAAGTCATTAATTTATTATAAACAAAGTGCTTTCAGTCAATGGGAAAAGATGATTTATTCAAGAAATACCATTAAGACTTCCAAATATATATAGGGGGGGAAACTTACATCTTAAATTCACACTTCATATCAAGACAAATTCTAGAAAGTTCAAAGACAGAAACCATATAAATATCGAATGGAAATAGAGATGAATAAGTTTCAATTGTTTTCCTATTTAGCAATGAACACATTTCATGAATATTCAGAAACACTTTTTTTTAGTTTTATGAGGATTCAAGAAAAAAACTGTTAAAAGTAAATTAAGATTAGAACATATATATTAAAACTAGGAATCAGGAAAACCTTGGAATTATAAATTATAAAATAAGTATGTCAAAAATATTTAGATAAATCAAATTCTAAGTAGTTAAAAAAATAAGAAAAAACAAGCAAAAGTCAATTTATTTTTAATTATTGACTGTTTTAAATTAAAAGAGCACATACAAATTTAAGTTAATGCATCTCAATGAGATAGATGCTTATGTAGATATTTAAAAAGTATCATAATTGACACGAAAGATATCTATTAAATAAATACACTATTGATAATTTTGGGAAGAATAACAGGTATGTATATATATGTTGCTGATCAAAGGTTCTAGGCCACATAGTTTTGTGGATGTGGAATTTCAATATTTTTATGAATGGATTGTTCATATTCTTGCATAAATTGTTCTATTTTGAAAAAATCAATAAACAACTGCCTAGTTAACTTGATGCATCTAGGATGATTCTAAACTAAATCAGTAAAGTTATATACATAAAATCATGTTTGCATGAAAAATTGCTTACTTTTAAATTTTATTTTCAAAACCGTCTTATTTTTATTTTATTTATTTATCTATTTATCTATTTATCTATCTATCTATCTATCTATCTACATATCTATCTATCTATCTATCTATCTATCTATTTATTTATTTATTTATTTATTTATTGAGACTAGGTCTTGCTATTTTTGCCTGTGGAACTGCAGGCTCACGTTGCCTGGGGTACCACAGACTCAAGCAATCCCCAGCCTCAGCTTCCCAGGTACCTGGGATTACAGGTGCGCGCCACCACGCCCAGCTATTTTTTTAGAACTAGGTCTCGCTGCGGGCCCCAGGTGGGACTGGAACCATGATCCCTAGCCCTGGCCGCTTCATAGGCTGAAGCTTACAGGCACGATCCACCGTGCCCGGCAAAACTGTCTTATTTTTAAAACCAATTCTGCAATTCATTTAAAAAAATAATTTTCTATAGTCAATAGATCTTGCTTGCTTAAACAAGTACTCAAACTTATTCATCATTTTTAATTTTTAAAACGCATTTTTAAAACATTTTTCAAGTTTTAGAACTCTTTAAAATTTTAAATAATAATTTCTTAACATAATAAATTATTATGTATAAATTGGTGTGAATCCTTAAATAAATGATAAACTTATATTTAAAATTAATTTTGATGGCTTCTACCATCTATGGAGCATTTATTCCAATTAACTATTTCAACACTAGAAGACATTTTTTTACTTTGTATAGCTAAAAATGGATGCGTTATAAAATGGTGAGCCTTTTAAATATAATGAAACAAATGAAACAATTCACCATGTACATGAAAGAGTATTGCTTTATACATGATAAAAAAAAAACAAACAAAACACATCAGAGTACACCAGAAACAACAATAAGTGATCAGTGAAACATGGGGAAGACGCTGCAACTCACTTGATAGGAAAAATGGTTAATATCATTAAATAAATAAAGTCAGGAATTTTTCTCCTTAATGATTTTTAGAAGGCTATTAATGCAAATTTTCTTTACTTTGAATATTTTAATGTTTTTCCAAGATAACAGTTATAAATTTCTCTCCTAAGTTCATTGTCTTTTCTCGAGAGGGAGAAAGCATTAGAGAAATTTTTCATAGAATTCACACTGTATTTAACTTTCATTGAAATGCATTATCTTGATGATTCAACACACTTTGGTTTAAAAGTACTTTAAAAATATTCATGGCCTTCATAGTAAAATATTATCACATTTGCATTTTTTTTGCTTTCCAAACAAGCAATTAAGTTTTCTCACTTTCACATTTTGGTTTCATTCTTAACCTGAATATGTCCTAACTGTATATTTCAGATTTTCCTTTAGTCAATGAAAAACTTTAATTCCCTTTGATCAGCTAACCAGATCGTACAACTTCATCAAGGGAAAAATATTACTTAACAAGTAAATACTTTGATATGCTACTAAAAATAAGAGTTGCTAAAACATAATAAAAGTTGAACTCAAACTTAGCCATTTTGACTCACTTATAATCAAAATACTGAGTAGTTATGAGGTATGAGACATTTACCACATTTTCATTTTTTACAATCTTTGTCCACTTCATTGACATCTTACAAATTATTGAACCAAGAATTTAAATGTACTTAATTTTTCAAGGATGTTCCTGTATTATTTTCATTCTCACTTTCATAAAAATTGTATGTGAAATAGCCAAGTATAAGTAGGTGTACCAGGATTTCATGGGAAAGAACATAAACTTCTGTTATCTCCTTAGATATAAATACCTCATGGTGGGTTGTCAATCTAATGATACCCTCTAAATTCCACCTGCAGCCTCAAATAAACTTGGAGCCAATGTCAAAAGAACATTATTTCACAGTTACTAAAAGTTTGCTCTTGTGTTCTTTCTTCCTGTTCCAGACACTTGAAATTAATGTCAAATCACCATCTAGAAATATTAATTGATTGACATTGGATTGCAATCTGCAAAGCAATTCATATTATGAAAAGAACATGTGTTATTTGAGCTCCTAAAGTTCCTGTGTGGGATTCACAACTACATCTTTAATTGTCTCTTCACTAGATATTTAATGTTAAATTATAATCCAAGCATCCTCTTGGTTTGTCACCGTCTATAGCATTTGTGTTTCCAATGTATTCCTTTGTTATTCAGGTATTTATTGAATATTCACCAGGTCCTTGACATTATATTAATTTTTAAGCTTATATGGAGCAATAAGGCACAATCTCTAGCCTGTCTCCACTCTTATCTCTTCTCATTTCTTACGTTGTACTTTATAATCTAATAAAACCACACTGCCCAGACTGTTCGCCTCTGCACGTCTCCTTATCTTTTAGATTAAGTTCCAATCCTGTTCAAGCCATGTCTTTTTATTACTCTGACCTGCCAGAGGCTTGGCTAACTGCTCCTTTTCTGGATCTCATGTTTACTTCGTTGTATTGAAAATATCAGGTAGTGAGCCAAGATTATAAAGACAAAATTGCTTCATCTTCATGTTTATATCACTATCTTCTGACTGGTTTGAATATCACTACCAACCACTCTTTAAATATTTACGAAACTCATGTAAACCTTACTGAAAGGAGTCTAGTAAGTAACATATCCAAATAGAGACAATATGTCAAAACAAAAAAATAAAAAATGGTTACAAGGTAGGAACAAAGTATTGCAGAACTAGAATACAAAGAAGGAAAAAAACTAATTTTGTCTGTAAGCTTTTCAGGTATTTTCTCTCAGCTCCAAAATCACTTTTATACCTTCTCTGAGATTAGAACAGGAACTGTAGTTTGTTAGAAGAAACAAAAAATTAACAAAGTGTGAACTGATGCCCCTATGTCCTATACAGTATTGTAGTTCCTTAATAAAAAATGCAATTCTAAAGTAAAGAAGGAAAATAAAAGGTTGAGAGGCAAGCAGAGGATTTGAGAGGCTTCCTCTTTTCTGTTCTGTGAGCTGCTCTTGACTCTTTCTCATTGCTCTTGACTCTTTCTCAGCAGTTGGTTTCAGCTTCTAACTTCTTTCAAGGTGCCTGGAACCATCCTTGTCTTGGTTCTTTGGAGTCATCAGCAGCTGTCTTGTCTTGGTTCTTTGGAGTCATCAGCAGTCATCAAGAACTCAAGTTGAGCTTCATGGGACAGCACCTCTGAGCTTCTGGCTTCTGGTGACCCCCAACCTCCTCCCTTTGTTTCCTCAAACTGTATGAAGCTGCTTTCTGTAGGTATCTTTTCTTGCTTACCCATATCCTCCATTTTTATCTTTCAGTGCCATAATACCCATGGAACTATTCCTTCCAGTTCCATTCCCTTTGAGAAATACCTTCCTTGGGGGGATTTATTTTTTAATGGCTCCCCCCTGTGATGGATCTATTTTGCCAGGATACATTCTTCTTACTGAAGTGGTATTGTAGCTAATATTTAAAGACTATATAAGCAAGCTAGAGAAAACTTTAAGTACTTTAAAAAATAAAAATCAGCTGAACCAACTCATTGTAATCAAGCTGTTGATGACTTAGAATTTTCGCTTATTGACATCTTCAAGTTGTCACTTGAAAAGGGAATTCTTAGCTTAAAAATTCTTAGCTTAAAAAAATAAATTTGAGACTTACTATCCTAAATCAAAGATATAAACCTCATTGAAAATATGTTGGTGGCCATTATATTCAGTCCCATAAATAATCAATTCTTTGCAGTTCATATATATGAACTTTATATAAACACTGAGCTTTGAATAAACACTGTAGAGTAGCCTGGGTAGGCATTTTAAATACATTTCCCTAAGTCTTGTTGTTTGTAAGAGACAGATTCAATTAGAGTTTGTATTTTCTAATGTACAATTCAATGTATTGTTCCCAACACCAACCATATGGCCCTTAATTGCAAAAAGGGTTTGTAGCTCTGACAGATTATAGCATTCTCCTGGGGCGGGGAGGTGGGGGGGTGGAGTTCTAAACATAGGCATGACATTCTTTTTCCTAGTAATAACTAGTACTCCTTTGGTACTCACTATTGGCAAGACATTTCACTAAGTGTATTCTCATGGGTTATTTCATTCAATACCAACAACTATTATTAGCTCTTTTTAGAGATAATAAAACTAAGGCTTAGAGGTGTTAAATAATTATCAGTTGGTTAGGAAGTCAGAATTAGATAACCACTGTTCTGAGTCTAAAACTCCCACTCTCTCCTAGGTGAAGCATTTTTAAATAATATTGTAAAGAAGAGTATGTGAAACATCCAAAAAATAAGTAGCATTTTATATGTTATACCTTAAAATGGAATGAATGTAGTCAATATATATCACTGTAAATTTGAAACAAGATGAATTTATTATAATACAGTGGTTTAAAGTTGGAAAAACAATTGAATTCTAATATTAAAGTGAAATTATTTTATTTTGCCATAATAGTACCAAGTTGAAATTATATAGTAATTACTAAAGTAAATTCATAAACATTCACAATTATTCTGAATAGTGCTTTACAATTATTCTTAGTATTTTTTCCTGTGAGTTTAAAATATGATACGATATTCAAAAGTAAATTATATTAAAATGGCAACTATTATTTTTCAAAAGATTTTGATATTATTATATATATTCATGTAATAGAGTTTGTCCCACCCTAATGTTCGCTTTTTTTCCATTTAAAGATACTAATGAAAGGCAAAAGCCACTTATGTTCTCTCATACAATATGTCTGTAATATTTCAATTTCTAAGCATCAACATCAAATACTTTTTAAAAACTACTCAATTGTCAATGAAACTGACAAAGTCAAGGTAAAATGTGAGTCACTTTTTGTCATCCAAATTGATTTTTTAAAACCAGTACAAAAGAAAACATTTGTGGAACATTTCTATTTGAAATATAAATGAATGCTTAATAATTGCATCAAATAATAATGTAAGTCACGAAAATGTCTTTGATAAAAGTTTTTTAATAGTCACGATGAATATATGACAAAAATTGTCTTATTTGGAATGTGTTAATGTGGAAAACTTTAAAAGTTGGTTTTATAGGACATAGTAAAGATTTATATATTTTAATTCTGTGTTAACTTCTAGATCTAGCCATATCAAGTGATGTTGAAGCCCACTGGCAATGGAACAGCACAATCTAACAGTATTAGTCCCACAAACTAGAAGTATTTGGAACTTTTCATCACTGTTTCTGATTTATAGTCTAAATATTAAGCGCTATATTAGTCAGCTGCCCTCAAAACTCCTAACTGAAAAAGAAGCAAATCATCTCCCTTCTTTCTTCTTTTCCCAAACTCCTTAGATCTCTCTTGTTCCCTCACCCAAAACCATAGGAGACCACTTCCCTCAATTTCCAACTGTCTGACTTCATTTTTGCAAGCTAAGTCTTTCTTTTTGCCTCAGGCTTATATTTAGATAGAATTTCTGAAATAATACCCCTTCTAAACAGTTATCTCTGTTCAGCATTTGCAAAGCTGTGTGTTTTCTCCAATACAAATTACTTCTCTTTAAGTCACTTTGACTCTCTAGTTCCCCAGGTCACTTTCAAACATCTCATGATCACGTGATTGTACCCATTTATAAGATCAAATATAAATGTATGTGTACAAATATAGGTTTTTAAACCATTGTTTAATTTTACTGTTAATACTGGTTTACAGTACTGTATATGATTCAACTGCATGGGGTCACACAACTTCAGATGTGTTGCCACACCCTACCAACCACTAGGGTGCCTATTATTCTCCACCAAGTCCATTAGGCTCCTTCATACCCTGCTTTCCACACTCCCACATCCTCTTATGATAACCTCAATTTTATAGACAGGCTTCTAGGGTTGGTTAAGGGTCCTCAGTATTCATTCAGTATTGTGAGGTTTTTCTTGCCTTTTTTGGTGATTGATTTCTATCTTTAAACAATTGTGATCAGCGAAAAGTACTTGATATAATATCAATATGACACCTGTTTTGTGACACAGTATGCAGCCTTCCTAAAGAATATTCCATGTGCACTTGAGAAGAATGTGTGCTCAGTTTAGGGGGTAGATGGGGAGAGTGTTCAGTGCCCTATACATTTCTTATGAGTCTATATAGCCTAATTCCTCTCAGAAGGGAAAGAGTGGAAGAACACAGAAAGTGTCAAAATAGAGAAAAATATCCTAGGCCTGGGGAAAGAATAAATTGGCCAATCCATGAAGCTAAAATACTACCTAGTATTTTAATTGTAATGAGACTTTGACCAAGACACACAGTTATGAATCTACCAAGAGTTTAAAACAAAGAATACTGAAAATGTCTGGAGAATAATAGCAGCTAACTTACCTCTGAAGTTCTCATCAGACTTCTCAGAAGAAAAACACCATTGTGTAGGGAGAACAGAAAGACAAATTTGAAAAATGGCCATCTAAGAATAGTATAATCTACAAAACTCTTCTTCATATAAGAGGGAGAAATAAAGGACTTCATAGATAAACAGAGGTGAAGAGTTTGCCAACACTGGCCCTCCTCTACAAGAAATGTTGAAAGGGGTCCTCCGTCCAAATTGAAGAGAAGAAAATCCAAATGGTTCATTGTTTGGGCTTCTAGGCTTAGTCAGTAAAAATGTGAAAAGGGGAATAGAAAAAGCAAAAGGAATTCTAAGTAGACAATGGGTAAGTAGACAATTGGAGAAACTTTCAATTACATTCCCTTTCTAACACTCTTTTGCTTGCAAATGAGCATATTTATTTCAAGCACAAACTATGAGAACATTTTTTATCCTTTTGGTCAAGATCATTATCACAACATAAGCAAAATTTCTGTGTTATTAAAAATCCCTTGACATCTCTGCACTGTCCATAATATATAATTAAAGATTTTGAGCATGAATGCATGCCAGGCTCTTGATAATCTGATCATAGCCACTTCCACATCTCTTCCTATTATGTATAAATCCTGTGCTGTACTCTGAAGAGTCTCTGCAACTTCAGACCTGTGTCCATGAGTTTTTTGTCCTTGCTTAGGTACCATAGCTTTCTCTTCACTTCCCAAATTTGCTCATGTTTTAGGAATCATCTGATATTTCCTCTAGAACACTTCTTAATGCCACCAAGCAGGGCTGTCTATTAAGACACTGGGTAAGACATGGAGTAATAAATATTCAGTGCCAAGTACTATATCAGGAGATGAGGATATCAGGAAATTCCTGCCCTGCATTCTACAAATTATAAGTGATATGATTTTTATTACTAACATCATGTGGATTTTTTAAAATAAATTTGTTTTTCTATATTTTGTGGGAGCATTTTTTTCATCATTATCTACCCCAGGGTTCTCCCACTACCTTATCATCCTTGAACCATCATCTTAATCTTTTATGTCCTTCCACCCCCTGATTCTCCCCTTGTCCCCTCTTGTTCTGTGCTTCAATTCTGCTGAAAGTTAGTTTTAAATTTTTCTAGTCTATTTGTTTTTCCTTTATTGCTCATATAAATGAGGCCATCCAATATTTCTATTTTTCTGTCTGGCTTATTTCTGCCGGCATGATTCCCTCTAGCTCCATCCATGTTGCCGTGAATGACATGTTTGTCTTTTTTGATTGATGAGTAATATTCCATTGTGTACATAGACCACAGCTTTCTGTATAATTTGTCTGTTTTGGGGCATTTGGGTTAACATCATGTTTTACATCATGCTATAAATCAATGTATTTTTCAACAAATAGTAGATTCTCTGAGGTTTGACAGTTTGTTAATTTTTGTTTACACCAGCACAGCATGTATTCATATAATAAATAAAAATGCTTTTGTCAAAAGCAAATGCAGGTTAATTCAGTTTGCTAAACCTCTTAGAACATTAAGGATATTTCAATCTGCTATGTCTATTTGGGTACATCTATTAACTTGGAAACAGGAAAGAGAAGAATGAGACTTTATAAATAGGCCTGAGTGAGTGGATGGCTGTGTATCCACATCTGGATGTATTTTCGTTACCTCTACATCTTAAAAGAAGATGAAAAATATGTCCAGCACTCATAAAAATATGTCCAGCACTCATGTCCAGCCTTTTCCTAGCTCTGACATCAAAATACTTGCCAGTGCTACTTTCATCTCCTGGGATAAAATGTTTGTAGTATTTTATCTTTAAATGAAAGGCAGACAGTCATCTTTATTAAGTGACAATCCAAATCAAATTGATTTTTTATGAGATTGCAATTATGACTTCTTTTGTTGTTTCCACTACCATTCTGATAATATTTCTAGGTAAAATCAGAATTCAAAAACCTGAGAACATGAGGCTGTTCATATATGCCTTCTCAGAGGTTATATTGAACCAAAAAGTTAGAGAAACTCAACTTTTTCTCAAGAGGAGAATTTTGAAGCATGGCTAATTTTTTTATTTAAAATTAACTTTCCTGACTTTTAGATTTATTTTACTTCACATCTTATTTTAATTTTAATTTATCTGAAAGATTTATGCAAATTTTCCTTAAAATTACTTAACATATTTATATTAACTTATCCAAAACAATCAGCAGGTTTTTGTTTTTACAGAAGCAGATATAGAATACTTTTTTCTTTTATGAAACTAAAAGTTTTTCTGCTAATTCTCATAGCAAATTTTTCTTGTTGTTCTGCTAAATCTCATAGCAAATTTTGCATGATTTCACCATATGGATTATTTATCCTCACAGTACATATCTGTGTCTGAAAATTGTAGATGTTTTTAAATTATTATCTCTTAGATCACTGGTGTTTTTTCTCAGTTTCCTTTGCTGGTTTTCTTTCATTTTCCTAAACTCTAAACATTAGATTACCACAGCCTCAATCTTCAGATTGCCTCTTTAGTCCTACATATTTGGTGAGCTCATTAAATCTCATAGTTTTAAGCTATATATTCATCTACAGTTCATGACACACGTTTTTATCTCCAGAGTAGATTTTTGCTAAAACTCCATTCACAATTGCTAACTGCCTGCTCAACATATTCACTCGATACTAAAAGACTCTGAAAATGAGCATATTTAAATTTGAACTTCTCATTCTCACCCTTCCCCAAACCTAATCATTATATAATTTTTCTTATCTCAGTAAATAGCAATATTATTTTTCTAATTGATTATGACAAAAATCTTGCATTTATCCCTGGCTCCAAGCCTCTTAATAACTAAATTAAAGAGATTGGTCTTCTTTCTGACAATCCTGCTTTTTTCTTTATATCTGTCATTGCCTTTAGAATGAATTCTCCAGCTGTATCAAAGGGGTCACATGACTCAAGTACTAAAATCTAATTAATTGAGATGTCCATTTGGTTTAATCTTCTGTTTGTCCAGCAATCAAGCCCTTCTTCCCAGTTCAAGCCCTCATAATGTGTTGCAATTAACTCCTTACAGATACCCCTGCTTCTACCTTTGACCTCATAAATTATACTCTTCAGATAACAGACAGAAGTGTTTCCATAGTGCAGTGATTGCATTTACCTCACACATAGCAGTCAGTCACACATAGCAGTCAAAGTGATTTTTTTCAAATGTATGAAACATCCTTTTCTTCAGTGTGGTTTCCCAATGTTTTCTGTTATCCTCAAGTTAAAGTAAATCCTTATAGCCTCATGCTAAGGCCTCAGTGAAATAATCCACAATGATTCTCTTGCTTAATGTTTATAATTCTTCTACTTGTTAACCTTGATCATGTCAAGAATTAATGCGGACACAGGGTCTTTACATCTGCTCTTTGTTTCTGTAACTTAGAATGTTATTCTACAAATGTGTTATCTCCTCATTTTTAGTAGATTTTTTCTCAAATATTACCTTATCAGAAAGGGCTCCCCTGACCTTTATATAAAATAGTAACCTTCCAGCTCTCTCTTTGTTCTTTTCAAATATCTAAGAACATATAAACATATACACTAAGATATATCTACTAATATGAAAGCTGTATAAATATCAGAATATGTTTTGTTTGCTGTGATAACTTTGGTATACTAAAACTTAAGCCCATCGACCACTGGATTGTCAATAAGGATTTGTTGCAACTGAATCAATTTACAAATAAATGATAATTTTTTAAGAATTACTAATACAATGAATGTCAGTGATTAAAATTTCAACACATTTTTATGCTACACTAAATATTAGAGAAAAATGTTCATAGATTTAGCATTAAATAGTTCATGACTTACAAGTATCTGCTACACTTAGCGTTTTCCTCTGAATTAACCACACGCCATTCGTTCTAAACAAAAGTGTCCTGCTTTGGGTCATATGCTTTTGTTCAATATTGGGCCATGAATTCTGCCCAAGTTAAACATTGGATATAAGAATAGGATTGAAATAAGGAAAGATCTTCTGCTTTACTTATCAAAAGACTAGGTCTTAATATTAGAAAGTGAAAAAGTATCCCAAGGAGATCTTTCTGGGAATTGTGAGGATGAGAGCTACCTTGAAGAAACAGGGAACAGACAAATAAGACTCTAAAAGAGTGTAGAGTTGAGACCTATTGAGGGAATAAGACTCTTTTTATAAGGTAATAAGACTCTTGATTATGAATCCTTAACAGTACACTTCCTGAAGCTGGGTCTGCTTTATGTCCCATAAGCACTGGGACCTGAGAGCTAAGATGGTTCCCTTTGCTTCAATTCCCCAAGTGCATTTTTAAGTGCAATATTTTCTTAAGTAAGTACTGTTGAAAAATTAATCTGAAAAAAAAAAAAAGGGAACTAATTGGTTTTATCAAATGATTCATGAATCTGGCAACATCCCATGTAGTACATTGAAAAACCCTGCACAGAAAAACAGAAAATGAAAAGAATTTTTTTTTGTAGTTAGAAAGAGGGTGGGAAAAAGTTATTAGCCAAAGAAAAGACATACTACTTCAGGAAAAGCCACTATCCCTCAGGAAAAACAGGTAGGCCTTATCCTACAGATTATCTCACAATTGCTGACCTACAAATGCCAGATTTTTGCATTTAAATTTTCACTTTGGGGAGAGGCTAAAATTGTAATTAGTTTAGTGATAAGTCTTGGTGAAGTATAGCATGAACTAGATGATATGGGGCCTCTTTATTTTGCAGTAATTTCACAAGTCTTATAAATAAACTGTTTCCTCAATTGTGTTGGGGGAAAATTCCAAATATAATATAATATAATTATTTGCTACCAAATGTGAAAAAAAGAGACAGTACATTTGTTAAAAGTACAGAGTTTTTGACCCACCCAGGGATGAAACCCTGACCCTGGTGCTTTCTAGCTGTGTGATCTTGAGCAGTTATTTAATTTTGCCTATTCAATTCCAGATTTCATGTTCAAAGATTTAGTAGAAATTTCCCTGGGTTTACCAAAAGGAAATATAATAAAGATACTCATTAAAAATAATTACACTTAATTGCTCATTCATCCAACATATATCTGTTGAGTACTTCCTATTTGCTAGGCACTAAATTAAGTATTGGATATATAATAATTAGCAAAGGAGATGAATCTCCCTCTTCATGGACTTCCCATCTCCAAATTCCATAGTGGAAAATAAATAAAAATCAAATCTAATCTAAACAAATAAATGGTAAGTAAACAAATACAGAACTAAATAGATTATTTTGAAAAGTGTAGTGTAGATAATGAACACGATAGAGTAAGAAAAGCTAAATAATGAGAGAAGGAATGAACATTCAGAAAAAATGTCCAGCAAACTTTTGCCTTGGAAAATAACATTTTAAATTTATGATTGGTCAGAAGGGAAGAGTAATGTGAAATAGGTCAGTTGGATAAAAGTTGTCAGTTGTATAGTGGTGATGTAAGGTAAACTTCCAGTGAAGATCTTAATGTAATACAGTTGTCAAATTATAATCCTGTATACCAGAAATCAATAGATTGTCAATTGTTGTTCCTTCTATTTTAAAAAATTGTTAAGTTTATGATTGAGTTTGTTGATTGTTAGAAACTAAAACAGGCCACAGTGAGGCCAGGCATGGTGGTGCATGCCTGTAAACGGCAGCCTAGGAAGCCATGGTCAGGACCAGGGATCATGGTTCAAGTCCTGCCGGGGCAAGTAGCATGACCTAGTTCCAAAACTACATAGCTCGGTGTGGTGGTGCACGCCTGTAATCCCAGCTGCCTGGGAAGCCGAGGCTGGGGATTGCTTGAGTCTGTGGTACCCCGGGCAACGAGAGCCTGCGGCTCCACAGGCAAAAGTAGCGAGATCTCATCTCCAAAAAAAAAAAAAAAGAGAGAAAGAAACAGACCACAGTGAACAAGGGAGAAAGTGGAGCAAAGTTAAACCGAAAACATTGTTCCTGATCCTACCACTCAGGAAATGTAGCCACAGCAAAGTGTCCATTTTATTACCTATGTCTAACTCCTACATGGTGTTACCATGACATGTTCTCTGGGCTTTCCCATTTGCTTGAGAGTCTTCACTGTTTGTCTCCTTTAGTTTTTCTCTCATCATCACTTTTTAATATAAATTTCATCTTGTTCTCTTGTTAAAAATACAAATAAAATGTAACTATTGAAACCATGAAATATAGCAAGAGTTTTTGTTTTTCAGCTATCTTTCCATTTATGTTCTCCACACAGACAAGCAAAAATCACATCTCTGTTGAAGGACAGTCTGTCTCTGAGAGAAGATCCTGCAGTCCTTCCTTTTATTTTGTGCCAGATTCCTCTAGATGCTGCCCAGGACCCATTCCATGCAGCGTCTCTCAACCTGCCAGCATGGCCCGTGCATGCCACCTGGCTTGCAAAACAAAACAAAACAAAACAAACAAACAGATAAGGACAACAACACTTATACAGCTGGCAAGAAGGTTGACATCAAAACATCTATTGAATGATGGTAGTTTTCCATCAGGTAGCTTCAAACTTTTTTTATGAAATAGAATACCAGTTACCAGTTACTAGTCAAGCATAAGGATAGACTGTCAGCACTGAATATTTTGGAAGGCAGAGATGGCATGATCTGAACTGCAAGGGTTGGCTAGAGATTACTCCAGGAACACTTAAAGGGATCACCAAATATGTGCATTCTGGAAAAGCTCCTTGGAGGAAATAACATCAATATGGTATCCCCCATGTTAAGTACTATCAAGCATTTTGTATGGATCATAGTAGGCACTATGAACACATGTGTGAACACATGCTTGTAGACTGAGTGCCTAGATGTACATACATGGGCATCACACACACACGCACACATTCATGCACAATTGTGCCTTCAGAAATAATTGTACATTTTAAATTCCATCCTGTCACCTTAGCTACTTAGTTCACTGGCCCATTAAATAAGGAACACAATGATTGGGGAGCGGATACAGGTAGCCCTGGACTCTATACTTTTGTCCCTCTGGTTGGTAAGAATTTCCTCTGTAGTAGTAGCCCTTTGATTCATATTTCATATTCACTAACATCTTCACAGTCTGTGATCATTCTGAAAAGCCCATCAATATATTTCTTCTTCCCAAAGTTCCCTTTTCACCAGTTTTCCAGCACACGTCCTTCCAAGTCCTTGACCATCAACCCAAACCATTTGAGACTACACATGAATTAATAGAGATATTCATTTCTAACTTTTTTCTCATTCCAGACATAGTGGACAATCAAATATCACTCTCAGAATCTGACCTTCGGGAAGCACACTAGCATATTAGGAAGATCCACCTATAAACCAGGCCCAAGGTTTTACTTTTTAAAGAGCTGAGCCTGGTGGCTTGTGCCTGTAAGCTTCAGCTTATGAAGAGGCTGGAGTTAGGGATCATGGTTCGAGTCCCGCTCAGGGCAACACAGTGAGACCTAGTCCCAAAAAATAGCTGGGCGTGGTGGCACATGCCTGTAATCCCAGCTACCTGGGAAGCTGAGGCTGGGGATTGCTTGAGTCCGTGGTACCCTGGGCAAAGTGAGCTTGCAGTTCCATGGGCAAAAATAGTGAGACCTAGTCTCAAAAACAAAAAAAAAAAAAAAGGTTTTACTTTTTCAGTCAACTGGTTGTAAGGAAATACCCAGAATTCCATTCTACAGGTCTTTTTACAGGTGTCAGGTTATTTTAATAGGTATTTATACATTTTTCCCCCCACAGGTCTTATACAGGTTTATGTGCTGGGATTATTACCATACCAATTCAATCGTCTTTGCAGTTCTGTCAGAAGATAGAATCAGTGTCATTTCAATGGAATACTTAATAAAAAGCTTTATTAATAAAGGATTGAAACAAGGAAGAATTATTTAGCAATTTAGAAAAATAATTCTAAATGATACAGGAATACAAGATATAAAATGTGAACACTATCCTTAGGACTGAAAGAAGTCCTTCCCTGCTAGGGCTTAAATCCAGATGTCTTTGGCGAGACCAACACCCTGACTCCCTGACTGGGGGGAGGCCAGTGAAAGACTTCAGTGGTGATGCCTAGATATCCTCCTTTGGGAAGGTGCTAGAACTGAAAACTTAGCAGGTAATGGGAGAAGCTGCTGGACTCTCTTAGAACCAGGAACTTGAGGAGTTCCCTCTTCAGGAGTTCGGTTCAGCTGTGCGGCTGTGCAGGACAGAAGCCAGGGGGTGGCTAACCCCAGGGTCCCTGGTGTTTGTCTGTGGCTTGTACTTAGGAGACTGTATGTGGTACATCAGCTTGAGCTGAAAGCAGGCCCATGATACCAGGGTCTTTCCATTATAATACCACGGCAACTCAAGTTTTGATTTGGGGTCAAATATTCTAAAAATACTGTGCTCTGCAAAGACCTTACACTAGAGAAAACCTGGCGAGACTGAGCGAAGAAGAAAAAAAGCTTTTCCAACAGAAAGAGGAAGAGGAAAACCCTCCCCCTTCCAGTGTCCCTCCAGGTCCTCTATGTCAGGTCTGTGTCAGAAAGCAAGTGAGAAACTTTGACAAGACCCAGCTGCGTTGTCACATAGCAGGCAACAGAGTCAACGTGGGGCAATGACAAAAATCAGTTTGCACTTCCAGATCTTTTGTTCATTTGCTATATCTTGTGGGTATTTTTATTCTTTTGAAATTTATTCAATAATTTATAATTTGGGGCTATTGTTTAATGATATGTGATCCTGATACACAGTTGATTGCTTTCTTGATATTTTTAGTTTTGTGTTATAGCCACACTGTGTGAAATGAGTTGAGACTGTGTGTGTGTGTGTGTGTGTGTGTATGTGTGTATGCACGCGCACGCATGAGACATTGTGCCTTGTGCCAGAGTTCCCAGGTAAATATCACTAAGGAAAACTTGTAATATTTTGAATTATTCTTACAGGGCAGGGTAAAGGGTGCTCCAGAAACCCCAAATCTGCCTACTCTAAGAGGTTCTGCCATTTACCAAATCAGGAGTAAAAATAATCTGGTGAGTAATGGAAAGGAATTGATTGCTACAATCAGTGTGCAATAAAGAAAGGAGAAAGACAAAGAATTCAGTTTTCAGTTTAGTTTAGTTTTTTGTTTTTGTTTTTGTTTTTTTTTTTTTTGAGACTAGGTCTCACTATTTTTGCCCATGGAACTGCAGGCTCACATTGCCATGGTACCACAGACTCAAGTAATTCCCACCCTCAGCTTCCCAGGCAGCTGAGATTACAGGCGTGCACCACCATGCCCAGCTATTTTTTTGGGACTAGGTCTCACTACGTGCACCCGGGGGATGTGAACCGAGATCCCTGGGCCTGGCCATGGCTTCCTAGGCTGCCACCTACAGGCATGCTCCACCATGCCTGGCCAGAATTCAGTTTTCAAATCAAACACCCAAAGTTATTGACTGGTAAATACCCAGTCAAACAGGGATGACCAAAACCAGTACCACTGAGGCTCAAAAGCTTGCCACAAGTCCAAGGCACCATAGGAAAGGGGCAGAAGAGGCAGAGGCCCAAGCATGTGTGGAATAAAAGGAGCAAAATTCAAACAAGTTAAAGTCTGCCCTTATTAACTTTCCCCTTGACATCTCGCCCACTTCTGTTTCAAGTGTCTCCTTCCATGTCCCCCAAGTTCCTGGCACCAGTCCAAGATCAAGAAGCAAGCTCAGCTTCTTCCCACATCTCTCTGCTCCTTGTTCCTCCTGCAGGTCTCCTTGTTCTCCTTCCTTCTCCAGTCTCCTCTCCAGCTTCTCCTCCTACCAGTGCTGCCCTACCCTTCCTGGAGTAAAGCAGTGAATCTAGAGCTTCCCCTTTCCCTGGGGACCACTCTTTTACATTATGACTTCCTGGACTATGGTTAGGGTTTTTGGGGACTTATCTCTCCCAGATAAATCTCTTGTAGCAAAGAATTCCCTAGAGAAAAGGGGTGCCCTGCCCCACCCTAAGGAAGGGTGGAGCTGAGCAGGGAAAAGAAACTAGAGAAGATAGGGAGGAGGAAGGAGAGCAAGAGGAGGGCCTAGAAAAAGCATGTGGAATGGAGAGAGATGTGAAGAAGCTGTGCTTGCTCAGCCTTGGGTTTCTACCAGGGGCTTAGAGGACATGGAAAGAAACACGTGAAAGAGATATAGGTGAGAGATCCCTTACAATGCTGACCATGGCAAACTTGATCTTGACTTGGTTGTTTACTTTGCTCCTTTCTTTCCAGACTTGCCCAGCCACATCTGCTCCTTTTCTATGGGTCCCTACTAAAGGGTATCTTAGGTTTGTTGAAAGCTTTTAGAGACCAACCCAGTTTGACTGGGCATTTACCCACTAGGGGGTGGGTAAATCTGGGAGTTTAATTGAAAGCTATTTTAACTATGTTCTTTCTCTTCTTTTTCTTGCATACTACTTATATTGTTTTCTATTGAACATCTTATACACTGGAGTATGTTTTGTCTTGATGCATTAGATGGCATTTAGAGCAGACAGGTTTGGAGTCTCAATGTAACCTTCTGCCCTGTATGAGCCTGACATAATCACAAGAATTCTATTACTGAGTGAATACCTCACACTTTACTTCCATTATTCCTTCATGACCCTTCAAACTTTTAGATTATTGAAGCATAGCCTCCCATTCCACCCTGTGGGCAGTCAGCAGATCTACTCAAATGTTTAGTCTCTTCTTAAAATTACTTTGTTTCTTGCTCTTAGAAGTTAATATTTTCTTACAAGTTTAGTCATTCATTTAATAACTGTTGTGGAGGAGATAAAAAATAAAAAATTGTTATAATTTGTCAGAATTTGTAGTTGAGGGATTATAGAGTTATCTGTTCTAGTAAATTTTGGTTACAAGAATTCCCAAATATGCTTTTAAATCCTCTTTTTAAAAAGACAACATGCATAACTCTTGTTTGAAAGAGCAGTAAATTACCACTTACACTTAACTTGCTCAAGTGACTAAAAATCTTATTTTCCTCATCTGTAAAATGAAGATAATAACAGCATCTACATCACAAGGTATTTGCAAGATTTAAATGAGTGAACATATAAAATGTACTTATAAAATTATCTGACTCAAATTCAGCACCAGTTAGCTATTCCCAATAATTTTATTGATGAGTCAGTGGAAATTATGCTGCTTTCTGGGGTCTATGACAAGTTCTGAAACAGTATAAAGCTTTAAAGCAAAACATGTCCTCTTTTCCACACTTAAGAAACCAGCAAGCTTTGACTTGCTATAGAGTTCTGGCAAAAATGAAATATTTAAGCCTGGAACATCAGTATGATCCGAAGACTTCATTATAGAACAGATACTATTCAAAGTCATTAAATTGGATAAACCTTCCACATACCGTTCCCCTTGTGGAAATGGTATATTTGAAAATGATTCCAAAAGCCTACCCATGTGTCAGCATTTTGCCTCCAAACAGGAGTCATCTTGGGCAGTACCAGCTGAGGGGTAAAAATTTCAAAACTATTTTGTAGATGGTTCTTTAGCATATGTTGGGGAGATCTAGAAGTATATTGTTACCAAAGACAGGGACAATGGAAAAGAGAAATCCTCTCCACAACATATAACACTGCCCAGTATGCTTCAAAGTGATAGTATAGGGTGCAGATTCTACACTGTTTCAAAGACAAAGACTAGAGAACTGATGGGACTCAGAAGAATAGCATCTTGGAGTTAAGTAGGTTTGGGAAAAAATATATGAATGGGTCCCTTCCACTGGTTCTAGAATAAAAGCATATTTGTAGCCCTTGGCAATGATTTCCCCAAAACCCCACCTGGTGGGTGAATTTATATATGAAATAGTAAATTTAGTAAGAATCCTGGTTCTTACAGCATCTTATAGATGCTAAGGCTACTGATCACTCAATTCTTTTTCTGCTCACATATCAGGTAATCATGGTGTTAACATACTCAATATGTTCATGGCTTGAATATACCCCAAACAAACCAGACACAACTTTTTGGAGGTGGAGATGTTTATTACCTGAAGATAATGAAAGAAGTTTATTACCTGAAGGGAAAAAATGTGAGTCCTTCCTAGACTGCCTTGGTACGAGCTAGAAAGTGTTTTAAAGGAACAGGAGGGTAAAGAGGAGACAAAGAAATTTTGGTTGGGTGTGGGGGTATTGGCAGTGCTGCTCAGAGCATGCAAAAAAATAGTGCCTACTTCCCCACACATCACATGGTCAGAAAATGGCAGCTCATTTCCTCCTCTAGGTGGGCATGCCTGTAAAGTTAGGAGGTTGATGTGAAATTAAGGTCCAGCCGAAGCAACTATAAATGCCATGGATTCTTGGTGGACTAATGGGCTGTTTAAACCAAATATTAGACATTTAGTCACTTGCCCAAGTTAAGGGATGTTTACAAACTGCCTATCAAAATTAATTGTTCTTGTTGACATTTTTACCTCTGAGAAGACCAAATGGGGGGTGGAGGGGCATGAGATAAGGGGAGGGTAGCGGTTGGTCAGAGACGTTACTGTCCTAGCGCAAATGAGATGGGGGCTCAAACTGCCCTTTAGAAGTCCATATAACATACATTAGTCAAATGTATATGTTTAGATTTCAGTAAATCAACCTGGGGTCCTAACCTCCTGCTGAGAGACAACAATTGGTGCTTTGATTAGCTCTTTGCTTGCTGGATTCTGAGGCTCTAGAATTGACTCTCAATCATTTTTTCCTGGTCCTTTGAAGTCCTGGTTTGACAGCAATATTAGGAGGGGTATGTCTGCCTTGACTTAACAACCTGGTCTTCCCCTTCTATTTATCTATCTATCTATCTATCTATCTATCTATCTATCTATCTATCTATCTATCTATCTATCTATCTATCTATCATCTATCTATCTATCTATCTATCTATTTATTTTGTTCTTTAGATCACAAACTCTGTTTTTTTGGGATACCGCCCCCTCCCTCATCCCTCTGGTGCCCCTTCCATCCTCTCAAACCCCACTCTTTGTTGTTTACCAGTTGTGCTAAGTCCATTAGTCTCTTTTCTATGGCAGTGTCCTTTCACTGGGTGAGGGACTGTGTTGTTGGAACCAAGCAAGCCTTGCTGGTAGGTTTTCAGTCTTGTTTGCCTTGGGTGGCCAGTGTATTCATTTGTGATCTGTCTAGGTTTTCTTGCTGCAGGCCATCTTCAATCCCATCTCCATTGCTTTGCTGCTTTTCCTTATGGCTCTGGTATCAGCTATTTAGGGGCTCTTGCCCCCAGCCAGTGTTGGTCAAGAAGTTTCTCTGTGAATAAGGCATCTGTGAATGGCCTTCGAAGATCATCTCCTCTGTGTTTTGCTCAGCAAGCTTCTCCCAACATAACCATCCATGAGTTTAACAACTAATATATTTCCTATCGTGTTTTGTACAAACATTAAAAAAAAAAACAGTTAAATTGATGTTCCAGCAAAAGACACAAATACCCTGGACAATGCCTGTGCAGTGACTTCCCTAACCATGAATTCCATTGCCAGAAATAGCTGACATCAAGGACGGTGAAATAGCACATTAAAGACATGGCTATGGTCTCAGCAGATCCCACTTGGAAAGTATGGGGAAAAGGGGACTTTTGGAATGAATGTCTACTCTCAGAATAAAAAAAAATAACATGATACCACTTCTTTTTTAATGGGAGCCCAGAAATCAAAGAGCAGGGTTGGGTAGGGGTCCTTTTCATAGTGGACTGTGTTGGTTTATAAGTCTTAGTGCCCAGGTAATATCCTTTCACTAGGGAACATGAGGTTGGCCCCACTTAATGGGAAGCTGAAGCTGTTAGTGGCATTGTAGCTTTTTCACAGCCCTGAGTAAGCAGGTTGGTAATTAAACTAAAACACTCATCCAGAAGTTGCAAAATATTAACAAGATTACAGGCGGAAGAGACTTGGCCCTGTACCAATAATGAGTATCCTTGGGTTTTTCTCCCTTCTGAGCCTGTAATCCCAGATGCCTGAGGCACAGCTGAACAACATTCATCAGGAAAGGGTGGCAAAGGAAGTAAAGAAGTAAAGAAAGAAGATTATTGCTTTTGGGTATCCAAAGGGGTGATTTCTAATAGTGGCAGGATGATCTTCTGACTCAGACATTATCAGAAACTCTGAAGTTCACCTCAGAGTTCGCCTCTCCCCACCCCACCTGACCAAACTCCCCCACTCAGTGTCCAGAGGATGAAAGGGCATGCACTTGACCCACGACTGCCATCGATGGGCAGGTCCTACTGCAGGAGGGTCTGGAATCTTCCCTCACAGGTTCTTCTGTCTCCAATAGAGAACCTGCATCCATTCGCTTGCCTCCTTTGTCTCTAACACTCCTTTCCTAACAGTAGGAATCACTTCTTTCTTGCCTGAGCAGCATCAATACGAATTTTGTATGTCTGTGAAGTCGGTCAAGTTGATCCACTCTCCAGGGACTTGAAACTGGAATTATCATGACAGAAACAGACTTGAGTGTTATTGTTGTGGGAGAACAAGCTGTGACAGTTGTGAGAGGTGGCTGTGCTGCTGATGGGATGCCCACAAATGAGGGGCAGGAAGCCCTATCGTCATGTTAGTATCATGGCACAGTTTTGACTGCGTCCAAGTGGTGTCTTGCTTTGCTTGTTCCATTTTCTGGACTTGTTTCCTACACTCTTTGGCAATTCTATGAATCACATTATTCTTAAGAACTTCCGGGGTGGGGTGGGGGTGGTGCAAAGGCAGGGGGAAAAGAATTTCCTGGTTCGGATTACAATTAGAAAACCTCAACAAGAATGAACTTAGATATAAAATTTTAACAATTTTAATGACTTGTATTCCTTATAGATCTTAGCAGGGAGCTTTCCGAAGTGAGTGCACCTCTTACTGTGTTCCATTTAAAAAGTGTGATTCCAAGCATTTAAAGTTAGTTTACTAAGGAATGTAGAGCAGTTATATGAAAGAAATGTGGCCTGTAAGAGTGAATAAAATAAATGCTAAATTCGGGAACAGACCATGACATTTGATGGAAAGTCTTTCTCAAAGGACAACAGTTAATCCCTGAAGGATGGATAGGAGATGGCATTGGATACAAACCATAAAGCATAGGAAGAAGACTGGCTACTCATGGGGATGTATGACTATGACTGAAGAATTGGTGTGCATGCACCGAACAGAAGAAAGCTACATTTGAATACTGAAGAAGGAATGGAATATGGTCATGTTCCCTAATCAGAAAAAGAAACCTTATTTCCTCAAAAATCTTTTATCTGTGTGTACACACACACACACACACACACACTATCTTAATTAAAACTTTTTTTTAATGGCTAAATATTTTTCCAAAAGAGGTTTTTGAAATCAAGTCTTTCTTAGTTTCCTCCCTAGATAAAGTGCAGACTTCGGAGACATTACTTCCAGGGCCAGTGGGAGAAACGAGCTGGGGTTGACAGGTGTGCGAAATCATGAAGATAATTCAATATATCCGTTTGCTTTCGGCTCTCACTTTTTCCAAAATTTAGTTTTCGGGTTTTTTTTGTTTGTTTGTTCGTTTGTTTGTTTTTAAAGCAGTGAACAACTAAATAATTAGTTTTGCATTGGCAGCCAAATTTACTTCTCCGTGGCACTATCCAGTCCTGTTCGCTGTTCTCACCTCTTGGTAACATCCTTGCTTATTAACTTCAGGAAGAAACTTCAGGAAGACTCCCAGGAGGAAAGGTACAATTGAAAATGGCTAAAAGTAGCTGAAAGTAGCTTTCCAACCTCAAGTCTCTGTTTTAACAGTGAAATGACCACAGAGTCCGGTCAGTGGGTCAAAAATCAATTCCAAAGTGAAGGCGCTTTTTATGTCTTTTATTTTGGCATTAATTTGTAGCAGAAAACAGACTCGAAAACCAGAA
Source organism: Uropsilus gracilis (assembly GCA_004024945.1). Classification (NCBI taxonomy): domain Eukaryota; kingdom Metazoa; phylum Chordata; class Mammalia; order Eulipotyphla; family Talpidae; genus Uropsilus; species Uropsilus gracilis. The sequence continues at coordinate 74,988 of PVHY01001706.1, forward strand.
AGGAAGGCAACCAGCAAAATACAGGAAATAGAGTATTGACTTTTTCTCTCGGCGGGACTGGGTGGGTTCGGCTGCCTTCCAGTCTTCACAGTGAGTCCCCAGAAGTTCAAGGACCTCGGATGCTTCCAGGCAGAGCCCTAACCCGGCCAGGAGCCGCTCTCTCCGCAGCTCTCCAGCCAGGCTATGGCCAGGACGCCCGGCTCCTACCTTCCGGCACCTCTCTTTCCCCTGGCGGAGAGTGTCCCTCTCTCCACCCCACCGGGCGCCCGGGAGTCCCGTGTCTCCTGCAGGCCCAGGCCAGGTGGCGAGGAGCCGGGCCCGGCGCTCGCCACGGCAGTTCCGCGTCTGCGCAGCGGGCGAGGGGCTGGAGCGGGGCCGGCCGGGGAGGCGCAGGATGCGCGCGAGCCAATGGGCAGGCTCGGGGGAGCCGGGCTGGCGGCGGCGGCGGGCCGGGCGCGCACTCTCGGGATGGAGGGCGAGCGCCGGGCATCGCTGGCGCGCTCCTCCGGACTCCCGGCTGGGGGCGCCGGCGGGGAGAGCCCGGGGGGCGGCGCTCCCAGCCCGGGCGGCAGCGGCTCCTCTGTCCTGCTGCAGGCCGAGGTGCTGGATCTGGACGAGGACGAGGAGGACCTGGAGGTGTTCAGCAAGGTGAGCGCGGCGCGCGTCCCGGGAAAGTTCCAAGGCAACTCCGGGACTTGGCCCTGCTGCACCGCAGCCGCCGCTGCGCGCTCGCCCGGCGGGGGAGCAGGGGAGCTTGGAGGTGGGCGCGGTCTCCCCCGAATGCCCTACCCGGCCTGGCTGCTCGCCTTATCCGGGCTGCGTCCCGGCCGGGCCTGACCCGCAGCCGCTCTCTCCGCCGCACTTTGACCTTCCGCCCCGCAGAGCCGGGGCTTGGAGGAGTTTGCAAAGTTGTGATGTCCCCCGCCCCGCCCTCCCTTCCACTGCTTTTCTCGGACGCGGCATCTCCCAACAGCGCCCAGACCCGGGAGGCCTCTGGCCCAAAGTACCCCCGCCCCTAGCCGCGTCTTTCAGGGAGCAGCTGGCACTGATCTCTGAAAGACATCCCCGCGCCTCGATAAATTATTCTTGACTCGGTGTTGCTGGTTTGAGCCTTGGGTGACACCCCGAGATGCGTCTCCAGTCCAGCGGGGCTAGGACGGAGAGAATTCCCTCTTCGGGAGAAAAAGGCTCGTGTGTCAAACAGGAAGCTCCAATGCAGCAGAGCTAAGGATTCCTCGGAGTCAGCTACTACTTAGTGCCTTCCAAGCCGCGGCACACAGCTTCGCCTTTCCCTTCCCCGGCGTCCAGAGGCCCCCCTTGACTTGTTGTACTTGGCGGGAAATGGACTCCGGTTAGTGGTGGGTGTAGACGGGGTGGGGGTGGGGGGTGTAAATTGGTGGTTGTAATTTCTTAAAGGATTTTGGAAAAGAAAAGCACCTTTTTGGGGGGCCGTTGAATGTCACTCCTGTTTGTCACGTTGCTGCTGCTGGAAGACTTGAGATAAGCACATTGTATTAATTACTCAGAAGACTGTGCTGCGGGGGCATGTTACCTGGAGGTATTAGGTAAAGCAGGATACTTGAATACTTGACTTCTGCTTTATCCTGGGAGTTAGAAAGTGAGCAAGTTTACGCTGATCCCATAGAACGTGCACAACTCTCTCCCGCCACCACCACCCCCATTTGTATTTCACTTAGGAGTGAAATAGCAAGCCCGCTTGTATTTTAGATGGTCAGTCTCAGTTTTGTGCTCTTGATAAAGCTCTTCATCTGTCGGTGAACTCAATTTTGGAACAATGGAATTATTTCAGGTTTGCTGGTAAAAATTGGACGCTGACTTCTTATATTCCGCACACACTTTATGTTTTGGTCAAGCACAATTGGCCAGTTCTTCGTTGGGTCCCCATCATTAGTCTATTAGCAATAGAGTCTATGTGGGAAAACCTCATGAGGGAGAGGCAGGGGGAGGACGAAGGAGGGGCAGTTGTCTTATCAGAATCTTCTGGGATTGTTTTAAACTTGTCAGGTGGTTTCCCTCTGCCCACATTCTAAGTCTTCCATTCCTCCTCCCCCACTCTCCTTTCCCCTCCACCATAAGGAACCACAGCTTGAATGATTGTCAGAGGTCAATCTAAGGTGACACTAATGACATTTAAGCTTCAGAACTCATTGCCTTGGGCCTCTGAGACTATTGGGAGTTAATGGGAGCTCTAGATGCTCCAAGTAGGAAGGGAATGGAGTTTTCAACCTCAAGTATTTCTAGTAAGCAGGTCTCACCTACAGCTGTCTCAGAAGAAAGGAATCTAGATTTCCATGACTCCCACATTTGTTGTGATTTCTTTCCTCATTCTAAAATCGGTTTTCCAAATACTTTTGGTTTTGTAATTTTTCATTTATAAATTGTAAGCTTCGACCCCACACACCTGGGTCCACTCAACTTGATAGTTCCAAGTGTGTGGGCTACTTCAAAAAGAGTTCAGAACCACTATTATAGAAACTGGCCACATCGATTAAAGTAAAATATAATTTTGGTTAAAGTCTGAAAAGAGTACGTAGGGGGAAGTTAGCTTTTATTTATGTTTTTGTAAGTTGAGCTTTTTAACCATTAGTCACAGTTAAACAAGCACATTTTAAAGTCCTCTCCCTCTGGCCTGCTCTCTCCATTCCCCTCTCATCTGTTCATCTACAAAGCCTGCCAGTCTCTAGCCTAAGATGGTATGGCCAGTGGCTTTTTGTGGACACCATTGTTCCCTTTAGTACTTGAACATCAACTGCTTTCATGTTGTTTATATTTACATTTGTAATCCATTATTATCTTGGGTTATTTATGAATACATAATTATTGCTTCCCCCTCAAAGCTTGTCAAAGAGTATGCGTTGAGGGTTATTTTGATTCCTTCTCTTCCCACAACATATTGCAAGTTCAGAGCAAAAATATATTAAATTTGTCTGGATAAGATGTTTTGTTAAGTATAGTTTGGACTCCCAAAATGCAAGATTTAGTCCTTACTATCACAGTTTTTGGAGTTCAGGTGGAAAGTATGACAAAAGCTGTAAATGGCAGAATACATTCAGAGAGAGGGAAGGTCAAACAAATAAAATCTTGTTCTAAGTGTCCAAATAATTCACTGAGGAGAAAATGATGTGAAATCTCAAGAGAATATAAGGAATGTAGAGGATCCTGACTTAAAGGAACAGGTATAGATGTTTGAAATAAGACAACATAACCCAGAAAAAGGTTAAAAATTGCAACAATAGTGTATGCATAGTATTAGAACTGTGGCAGAATGAGATGGAACTTGCAAACAATTTAACTAGAGGAAAAGAGTCCAATTTCAATGAATTCAAAGGAAAAGTTCCCCCTTCCTATGGGGGTAATACCAAAATGCAATAGATTACTTAGAAACAGTTTTTGAAAAATAAGCTTAATAGGGCAAAATGCAGTATTGAGATGTCTTAACTGGTCCTCAAAAAGTGCTAGCTCTTATATCTGGTCTTTTTAAGGGCATTTAGGATCATAAAACGAGATATGTATCATCTAGAATAACCTGGGACTTTAGTGATATAAATGACCCTAACAATCTTTGAGAAGTCATGGACTAGAGGCATAGAGTCGCAAAACAAGGAGACATGTAAGCATTCCTTTAAAAAATAATTAGCATAAAGGGAATTGGTGGTCTAGACAATTAGGCATAATTTCAGTCTCCAATGAAGTTATCAAGGCTATTGAAGTAGTATGTTGTTTATAAATACCTTGAAAAGAAATGATTGTGTTTTATAAAGTGTTGAAAATTAGGATAGTTTAAGTAGTATTTCAAAATATGACAATGAACCTGTTTATTTGAACAAGAGTTATGAGGGTTTACCCATATTTTTGTGGAAAAAAATATTTTGAGAGAACTAAGAACATGTAGTTATTGAACCATCCAGCTCCTATGTGTGTGTGTGTGTGTGTGTGTGTGTGTGTATGTGTGTGTGTATGTGTGTATAAAATAGCTTTGTCAGTTTTCCAGTACTAAGTAGTACTAATTGGAAATCTGGTCATTAATTGTTCACATTGTCTCTATTTGCTTTCTGTTGTGCACCTGTACTGTGGCCCTAGTAATCAAAATTCTCATTTATTTAAAATGAAGAGCATTAAATGCAGTTTAAGCCTTACAGACTTTTACAGACTTTGGGGTAGGGTTCAGGATTAACAAGAGATATTTAGGCACTTGAGAAATTTGCAGTAGCAGAAAGCCATTACCACCCCCATTTCTAAAGGAAGAGAAGAAGTAGTGTTGCTGGAACCCAGTGAGAACTGGAGCTAATGGAGACTGATCTCTTTCCCATGAGCTAAATTTATAGACTGATAGAGTTAGAAATGTACGATTGCCAGAAAAATGATATCAAAGCATGAAGGAAATAGGAAGTCCATTTTCTGAACCCCTAACCTCCTGCTCTTGAATCTCCTGCTTGTGACCCCACTGGAGAAGCTGCTAAGGTCATTTGCCATTTCATACAGGTCAGCTTCCTAGGGCACACAGAAGAGATAAGTGGGAAATGGGTGAAGGATGGGAGAAGAAATAAAGAATAACCAGCATAGTGCATAATTGTGTAGGGAAGAGCTAGTATTAAAAACAGCCACACCACTGTCTTCCATCCCTTATACTTTTCTGTAGTGCGACTTGCCACCTTCCATGAAGGGGTGGGATTGATGCCCGTCTTCTTGGATCTGGGTGAAGTTGGTACTGCTCTGACCAATAGGTATGGTGGAAATGATGCTGTGCAATTTCCAGGGCTAGGTCAGAAAAGGAAATGCAGGCTTGCTTTGTGCAGTGGAATGTTTTCTGTAGGAAATATAACTGATTTCTCTCATGCTGCAAGGAAGCCGAGGGTACCTGAGAGACCACATGTAAATATGGTCATGTTCACTGCTGCTGGTGAGTGACGATATCTACTGTTTTTCTGGCCATCTGAGAGTTGAATGATCCTGTTGGTAAAATTTGGTAGAATACAGTTTGTGTCTTTGAACACTCAAAACATTTTCCATATAAGTTAGTAATAATAGTGCTGATATACAAGAGGACTGTAATGGTAGAGAGTGAAGATTTTAGTGAAACTTTACTATGGTAGGCTTAGATTTGCACCATTATTCTTTGTCTTACTGACCTCTCTGTTTTTTTCAGACACCAAAATGGTAAGAACTGTTGAGGTATGATAAGGATAGGTCAGAATGCCAGATTTTAAGTAAGTTAGACAATTGTGAATGTGTTCATATGCTCTGCCTATGTGTCCATGCACACATTCAGGCATGCATACATATTCCACACATGATCTATATATACATGTATATACGTGCGGTGTGTTTTACATATTTCAGTCCAGATTGCCAAGGTCATAAACCACTACTCACTTAAGTATATTTCTTGAGTATACAACCCAAGGTAAGAATAAAATGATGTGTGTTTTTTTTTTTTAGAACTGTACTGCTCCAACTGGCAGGTACTAGCTGAAGGTGGCTATTTATATTAAATGTATATTATTAAAATTAAATACATTTACAGTGCAGTTCCCAGGACAAAAACTCAGATGTCACATGTAGCTAGTGACTGCCGCCTTTGACTGACATAGAACATGTCCTGCATTGCAGTTTGTTTTTTGTTTTTTGTTTTGACAGCAGGAGCCTCCTAGAGAAGGAGAAAGTAATGAGGGAAGCAGAAAGATGAAAAGCCCTCAGTCTTCTTATGAGTGATGTGTATGATCAACAACAGAATTAAAACAATTAGAAAATTCCAGAATAAGTTTGTAGAGCCCTTTATGGGAACCTTCATGTACAGCATTTTTAGTGGATTTCAGTAAAGATTCAGTAAAATGACAAATGACTTGCCATTGAATTTAAATAAGCACCGTATTTTCAAGGTCACTGTGGAGTGAGTATTGAACTGTTACCCTGTGGACTCCACTTCTGAAGTTTCATTCCACCCTCTGTGTTAAACAAATTGACAAATGTCAGAAAATGGCAAAGGAATTTTCCCTCACCTGCATGTGTCAATGCCCTGTCATTGCATCTTGGGATGCTGTGTTTAGGTAGAGTTTGAGGTCTAGTCTAGGCTCAGCAGAGAAGGCTTGGACCCATCCATCGGCTTTGTCTTTTGTTGTCACAATGAGTGGGGAGCGCTGAGGTAGCAACAGTCATGCTACATTTGGCCAATCTGAAGGAGAATAAGCTAAGAGGTTTCACTGATGGTGTGTTCTGGTAACCATGGCCTGTTTAGAAAGGCTGAGGAAGGACAAAATAAAACCACTACATCAGAAATATTATAGAGACAGATGTTAAATCAATTTAAGGCAGTTTTGATTTGTTTTTTCCCCCCCTGACTGAAAGCTCAAAATCGAAAAGCATTACTCAGCATGGTCAGGAATTCTGTCCCTGGAAGTGTATGTTAAACAAACTGGATGACTAACTGTCCCAGGAGAGAGGCGGGCACAGCAAGAGAGCTGTCCCTTCCCACTAGTGAGAGACTGTTACAAATGGAATTCTGAGGTACTAAATTTAACTACAAGAGCAGTGAAAGTCTTAATTAGATGATCTTACTCATTCCTTCAACTTAATTCCTAAACTCATCTATGCTCTGCCATTCTCCAATTCTTATATGTATCTTCCCACCCATTAGATTTTCCATTTAATTCACTTCTAATGATATAACAATTCCTTAGAAATCCAAGAGAAAATACTTAGTGTTACCTTCTATATATTCCTTTCCTCTGGACTCCACACTCCCCTGCATATTTGAAAAGTCTCCTTTGGCTTTATCTTATTAGGGCTGCCTTCCCATACCTGCTGTTACAATCAAAGTGTTTATAGGGTAACTAACCTTGGAGGACAGGGAAAATGACCTCATAAAAGTCTTCATTCTTTTGATCTTCTACCTCTAGTTTATCCTTATAAACTACCTCTAGTTTATACTTATGTAAATTGATGTGTCTAAAAAAACACAGCTCTGATCTTATTGTCATTTTTGCCAATTAAAACTCCTGTTGAGCAGGCTTTCCCCTCAGTCTTCTGCTTCCTCCTTTGCCAGTTTCTTTTTTCCAGAGCAAAGAATGTTCCAGAAATCTCCCACATTACCAGGGAACCTGTTAGAAATGCAGTCTCAGGATGCATTCCACACCCAGAGAGTCAGAATCTGTATTTTAACAGAATTCCTCTTGAATCATTTGCACCTTACAGTTTGAAAAGTGTTGACATGGAGGCACTGTTCTAGATTGGTCCATTTGTCTCTATATGAGATTACTGTGTATTTTTCTACTTCTGTGTAATTGGTGTTGGGCTAACAAAGCACAATCATTTCTACTGTTTCTAGTTCCTTGTAAGGCTGCCTCTTCCCCTACACTTAGTTCATTTCCCAGCTAAAACAATTCCTTTCTACTCTCTACTCCCTAGAGTGTCTGAGTCTTATAACTCTAAATACATATTACCTTATGTTCAGACATTTATTTCTATTCTTTAGACCATCTTTGCTTGTCTATCTTGAATAGATTAAACTCCTTGTAGGAGAGTAGGAACTCTAAATATTTATAGAATAAAGACATTAATGAATGATATGGCCCAAGGCTTTTCTCTGTACATATCCTGTTATCACAGTGATTTGCTAATGATCTGTTTTTAGTAAATTCAGTTTGTATTACATTGACCTTTCCTATCTAAACCAAATAGATACTAAACTAAATGGAACTAAAACAAATTGATCTTAATAAATGGTGAGTAGATATTATTACCAAATGACACAGTGATGTTTATCATCAATTCTGGATAAAATCTATTTGAGATTGCAGTAAAAGAAATAAACACAAAGCATTTTTTAAATATATTTTTAAGATTTATTTGTATATAAATTTCACATCTTTCTAATCCCAGGGATTCATCCCCCCAACCTCCTCCCACCTCCCACCTCCCCTCTTTTCCCCCTACCCCAAGTTGTGTGCTTCAGTTTGGTAAATACAAAGCATTTAAAAAAAAAAAAAAAAACCAAGGAAATCACTTGCAGACCTTTTATACTTAGAAAAATAATTTTTTTTATACTTTTAGCACTTGTTCAGGGGCTAGCTACAAGCAATAATTGAAGCCAACTCCATCAAGAAAGGAGTGAAATGGTGAATATTAGGTGGCTCACTCATAAAATAGATTTGAAGGCTCTAAATGCAGGTGTAGAAAGAATGGGCACAGCAGAAGAAATAGCCAATATTAAATTCTAGGCAAAAGAAAAGCATTCAAGGGAAATTATAGGAAAGGGAAGTACTATTTTATTAGGAAGACATCAGTATTTCATTAGTTTATTGGTCATTTATGAAATTTTTGCAAATAGTAATGGGAAATGACATTAAGAACTCCAAATTTGAGTTCATTATATCTTAAAAGTTTGTTTCATTATGTTTTAAAAATGGAACCTGTTTTTCTCATGGTTGATGTTCTGAGAGGATGCTGTGGTACAACTAATTAGGCTCCTTATGATAGCTTTATACCTGGCTAATGTGATCAAAAGGAACCAGATTCAACAGCTATGCAGATAGTACTTAGATTTTATTTTCATGTATTTGTTGCCTGAATTTTCAAAGAGGGGTATGAGACAATAAGTTAGATGTTATGTTAAGGTTTTTTCAGTAAATAACTAAAAAGTTATAGACTAGCAAAGTTCTGTCTATATTAAATGGAATTTTTGATGGATACTGTATATAGCAATCGTTATAACAGTGTTAACTACAGTATTAATAAAAAAAGACATAAAGAATCAAATTAAATTTTATCCTTTTTGATTCTGAGAAATGCTTTGGTATGACATACTTTTTTATTGTCTTGAACTTGTTTGAGGAATAATTTCTATGCCATAAAAGTTGTTCATTTTTAGCTGGGCACGGTGGCTCATGCCTGTAAGCTTCAGCCTATGAAGAGGCTGCGGCTAGGGATCACGGTTCGAGTCCTGCTCGGGGCAACACAGCGAGACCTAGTCCCCAAAAATAGCTGGGTGTGGTGGCATGCGCCTGTAATCCCAGCTACCTGGGAAGCTGAGTTTGGGGGATTGCTTGAGTCTGTGGTACCCTGGGCAACATGAGCCTGCGGTTCCATGAGCAAAAATAGCGAGACCTAGTCTCCAAAAAAAAAAAAAGATTTTACTTTTTTAGTCAGTTGGTTTTAAGGAAATACCCAAAATTCCTTTCTACGGGTGTTTTTGCAGTTGTCAGGTTATTTTAATAGGTATTTTTACATTTTCCCCTCACATGTATAATACAGGTTTATGTGCTGGGATAATTACCCATACCAATTCAATCGTCTTTGCAGTTCTGTCAGAAGATAGAGCCAGTGTCATTTCAATGAAATACTTAATAAAAAGCTTTATTGATAAAGGATTGAAACAAGGAAGATTTATTTAGCAAGTTAGAAATATAATTCTAAATGATACCACAGGCAACGGGAGCCTGCCGTTCCATGGGCAAAAATAGCGAAACTTAGGTTTCCAGCCCCCCCCACAAAAAAAAAAAAAGTTGTTCATTTTTGGTGATTGTTTTAGTTTTCATTTATTAAGTTGGACAACCAGTTTTGGAACATTTTCATTTCACTTCTAATATCCATCATATCATTAATAGATAATCTCTGTTTTCCATTCCAACCATAGCAACCACTAATCTATTTTCTGTATCTGTAGATCTGAGTCATTTCAGCATACTTCATATGAATGGAATCTTGTGTCTAGTGTCTTCTCTTACCATCATATTTTTGAGATTGATTTTTGTTGTGATTTTATTAATTTTCTGATATAGGAAATAATTTTTAAAATAAAAATACAGTTCAATTATTTCAATTAAATTTTAGGCGCTAAAATTTAACAAAATTTTAATTCTGTTAAAATTAAAACCATATTACATGCCACCAAAAACAAATGATAAAGTTTTAGTAAATAAATCATCAAAATTTTAAAAAATCTTTGATGTGTTCTTTTCGTTAACTCTGAAAAGGTTAAATGGTGTGTATATCCATGCGTGCACACGCACACACAGAATATTTAACCTAATTAAGCAAATGAAGTTTTAGCTCTCTCGTTAGGTTACGTTGTGATGCAAAGAGCTTCAGTGACTTACCCACAATAAATATTTTTCTTGCTACGTATCAGATGTGTCTGAGCAGAGTCTGTTCCACACTTTAAATTTATATGTTTTCTTCATTTTGGGATCCAGGTCAGGTGTACCTCTATTTGAGGTATGCTGTTCCTGTGGTAGAGGGAAAAGAACATGAGCATTGGTAGAGATAGGCAATTCTCCCAAAGGGTTGTTATTACTAGAACACTGGTGTCATTGCTTAAATGTTCTATTATGTGTGTAGCTTTTGCCGCTTGAGTGAGTCATTACGTTACAGGGCAGCTCCAAAAGGAAATGGAATGATCTGAATTTGAGTCCTCACCTGCACCCTAAAACAATAACTTAGAACAAGACCCAACTGCAGGCACACAAAGAAAGGTTAATAAAAGGTTTATTTACAAAGAGAAAATGAAAAGAAGAAAAACCCAAGTTAAAAAGAGAAATTGGTGAATGGGTCCTCCTGGTAATGTCTAAGCTGGGACCACAAAAGCACCCTCAAGGCTGGTAAAACCAAGAGCACAAATCCACATATGTTTGGTTTTGTGCCAAGCTTAGCTATTATCTCCACCCTAAATTCCCAGCAGTCCCCTTCAGGAAGTCATGAATCATGGGAGATTCATGGCATGGTGGGATTTGTGGTCCTCAGAACCTGGGATCTCTTTGGCGTGGAGATGGGACTGGAGTCCATAAAACAGTGCATGAAGTTTGTTCAGGGAAAATTTCCCCCAGCAATTACATATATATCTACCAACCTGTTTAGACGTGTTAGGGTTTAAGAATATTCTTAGTACAGCAGTTTTATTCATATTAGTAGTCCTAATATACCATAAGCATATTAATTCTCTTTGGAAATGCTCTGTATACTTGTTGGTTAGGCTAGTTAACAAGGTAGTTCAGCTCTTACTGTGGAGAATTTCTACACAGTCAGCACTTCTGGTACGGAATAGTTTTTATTTTCTGTAGGCCAGAATCCATCAAAGCCTTGCTTATTAAATATGCTATTAACTGATTTTACTCTTTAGAAATAATTTCTTTATCCCCGAGTTGACTGTATAGTGGTTACTCCTCATAGAACATATATTCAGACTCTTCAGTACTTCTGGTTAATTATTTTTTCTGGTTTCCTCTGTTCCTTACTGAATCCACAATACGTTCTTGACTGATGTTGTGTTTCATACGTGTATCCAGTATCCAAAACATCCTTTTCCCATGATTTTCACTTTTATTTTTTTTTCCTTACCATACCCCTTGGTATCTACTTCCTTAGATCCCCATGGTTCTTTCTCCCTACCCTACAACCCCCAAACCTCAGAAAACATACTGTTTATTGTCTTTTAGTTTTTATAAATATTTGACTTTTTGAATCACCTGCTATGAACATATCTAATATTTGTCTTTGTTATTATGACTTCCTTTACGGCACATAATCAGTCCCCTCTGAGCCCTTTCATTTTGTTATAAAAGGCAGCATTTTGTCTTTCATTATGGCTGAATAGTATTCCATTCTTTGTCTATACCACATTTTCTTTCTTGATCCTTTCTTCTATCCGTGGGTATTTAGGTTGCTTCCATGTCTTAATTGTTGTCAATAGTGCTGCATCCCAAAATTTATTTTAAGACAATTTCAGTTATCCTTTGTGAACTTAGCATTCATGGCTTTAAATATCTTTGATGTGCTGTAATATGACATAATCCCTGAGGCACAACTCTAAACTGTAGCAATGGTTTAAAGGACACAATGTGTAAGAACCTCTCCTATCTTTCAACATTAGCCTGTTACTTATTTACTTCCTTATTATATGTCACCATAAGCTATTTAGAAATTTCTCATGTAATTTTGACAAACTTTTTCTTTCTGGCACACACAACAAAAATGAGGTATATTAAGAAGTCAGGTGTTGGTGCCTCTACTTAAAAGCAACATAATTGCAACAGGTGGTTTAATTTCTCCATTTTCTAATCAAAAACTGGGGATAAATAGTAGCTTCTCAGTAGAATTCCTATCTGACTAAAAAAGGAAAGACATAGAACATACTTTCTAGAGTTTTGCTCAGGTTCAGGTAAGATAACTTACATAATACCTTCAAACATTCAATATGTACATAGTATTTATTATTGTCTTTTTATCATCTTGCTTGTGATCCAAGGTGGAAAATGACCTCTCTGGTGGATTACAAGTGTGAAAACTGAATCTTAGAAAAGTGAAGTGACTTAACCAAGTTCACACAACTGATGTACATGTAACCTTGAATTAAGTTTAACCCTCTTATTGCAGTTATTTTTTTTTTTCACCAGAAGGAAAAAGTATGTCAAAATTAAATGAAAAATTTCTATGGTCACTAAATAGCTTTGTGGTGCTATATAATGAGGAAGTTCAAGTATATTTGAGGCCAAACTGCTAGAAAACAGAAACACTGGAAACAGAAAAATGACTAAATAAATTATGGTCTATGCATACAAGGGTATATATGCTGCATAGCACTGGAAATTATGTCAAACAAGATTAGGGTGTTGTATATCCATTTATAGAACATCACACAGGCTGGTTCTTCCCCAGTCACATTTTCAAGTTCCATGGTAGGCCTTTCTAATTTTTTATTATTATTATAAGCAGGCAGATTGGAAGGAGTTGTAAACCAAAACACAGCTGCTGAGTCTAAATTTAGGCCCATCAAGATGAGTGTCCCTCATAACGACATGGTTTCTCAAACTCTTTCCACTTTAAGTTGCTTTTTTACCAGATGTCTGTTGGTGTGCGTGTTTCTTGTGCATCAGCAATTTTATTTGCATGGCCTTTTCATGCCAGTATTCTGATTTATCACAGTTCTCACATTGATTTTTCTCCCCTCTACTTGTAAAAAGAAAATAGATGTTTATGCACAGATGGTAGATGCAATTTAGTATTATCAGAGTAATTCATGTTATATTTATGAGATGTTCCTGCATAGCATTTTAGTGAGGGATATTAGCTGAGGATACTCTTAGAGAGGTGACATCTCACCTTTTAACCTGCTTTTGGTGTTTAGCTATGGAATTACTCAAATATTGGCAAGCTATTGCTTTAAAATTCAGCTGTACATTTTATTTATTTCAGTGTTGCAACTTTGGAGACATTTATTAACACTAAAGACAAAAGGCAAAATTAGTTCTCAGGGACTACTGAAGTTTATTAGTTAAAAAAATGAATGGTGCAAGGATGGACTTTTTTAAATATCATGCCTTCTTGTCTATCCTTGTTTCTTTTTTCTTTTTTTTTAAATCATATACAACTGTATGTATAGATATGCTTTTACTTTACCAGCATTCCCAGGACCAGGTACCACAGATTTAAGTGTCTAAAGCAGAGATTTATTGTCTCATAGTTCTGGAAAGTACAAATGTGCAGTTGATGTGTCAGTAGGCTTGACTCTGAGGGCTATATGAAGGCAGGAGTTGTTACAGCCATTGCAACATGGCGTAGAGATGGCCATCTCTCCTTCGGTGTTCACCCTCTTGTCTCCCTCTACATGTGTCTGTGCCCTTTTTATAAAGACACTGTTCCTATTGCATTAGAGTCTAGCCTGGTGACCTCATTGTAACTTGATTACCTCTACAAAGACCCTATCTCTAAATGAAGTCATGTTCTGAGATCATCCTAGGACTTAGGACTTCAGAATATTTTGGGAGGACACAATTCAACCCATGGCAAACTCTACAGTAAACTGAAACACCAAAAATCTTGCACTTAATTTGAAAGTGTGTTCCCATATCATGTTAACAATTCTAATGTCCTTTTTTTTTTTCCAGCCCAATTATTTAATTTTACAGCGAATGTGTTGGTTTGGCGTAATGGTAAAAGAGAGATTCCTTGAGTAATTTAACCTATTACATCAATTTAACCCGCAGACTGAAATCTTGGGTTTTTTGTTGTTGTTGTTGTTGCATGCGCCTGCGTGTGTGTGTATGCATGTATTTACTATGCTAGATAGAGGAAAAGGTATTCAGTGCTATTTAAGAAGTACAGATTTACTACATAGATAATAGACCTTCTGTTTTAATCCCTTAAAGAAAGAAACAAAAAGATATATTTTCATGATCTAAATGCACATGAGACAATGGACATAAGTCCAAATGCTGAGAAAGTCTAAATGAGAGATAGACAGAACTAGCTGGAGAATGAGGCAGAACTGGCAGGAGAATGGAGCCACCATTATTATGGAAGGGAGACCTTTGTTCTGAAGGAACACATTTCAGTGATCCATTACTCCTGAAAAGCATCAACCACAAAAGGTTAAATGGAATTTTTTTTTGGTTAATTGCTGCTTTGGATATTCTTAATCATTTATTTTCTTCAGTTATTCATGTCCAAATGTAAATCTTTTAACTATTGTCAGTGTATTTTCTTTCCCTTCTTTGAAGTGAATATAAAACATTTCAGATAGTCAGTGTTATTGAGGTTTTAAGAATGTTTTTGAGTGATTCATAGTAATTTCAATCCTTCTACTGAAATCTTGGATGTTGCTAAATTTCAGCCTATAATTTTCTTCCTTTGCAAGATATTGAAGCGTATTTTTATGACACCACACTACACTCATTGGAATTGTGAGCCTTTGTAAATTCATGCAGATCTTCCCACTCTACAAAAGGATGCATTTTAAGTAGAAGAAATAGAATGCTAAATTATGTAGTAGGTAAAAGAAGTGGGTTGTGGTGAGTTAAGAGGTTGACTACAAAGAATGCCAAAGCATATGCTTGTATTCAATGTCAGTGAAATTTAAAAGTACATTTGCCCATCAAATTAAAGTTTGTCAGCTTAAAAAAACTAGTATTTACATGAAATGGTTATTGAGAGAGACTTTTGTATGTGCTAATTGCACATTTAGTTGGAACCTTTAAATTCTGTTTTTAATGGCTGCTTGGTATTCCATTGTGTTAGCATCTCATAATTTATTTTGACAAGCCCATTTTCATGTGATTTCAGACATACTTTAAAATTTTCTATTTAGCTGTATGACTTTGATGCATTTTTTCAAAAAGTTAAATGTAATCCAAGGTCTTCTGCCAGAACGGTCTAGACAATTCCTTTTGCTTATCACAATAGTTCTTACAGTCTCTGAAACATTGTGTACAATGCTGACTAACAACTTAAACATTTTTTTCAAAATGATGTATATTTTAGAATAAATACAGAACTCACAAAGAAACTCAATAGCAACCCCAATATCTGGAATAACTTGTTAATTTTTTATAACTTCTAAGTTTGTATACATGTGTACCCTCTTTCTTTGCTCCCTCTGACCTAAACTTTTTCTCCTATGCTCTAACTCCTCATCATACACATACCTAAGTATACTTATACACATTAGAATCTAGTGTGGTAAATTTATAACCTGCAACTTTTTCTTTATAATATACTGTGAACCTCTGTCCAAAATAACTGTAAACCTTTATTTTTGGTATGTATTTTCTGGTGTTTTTGTGATTTCAGAGATTCCTATTATATTTTACCTACTTATAGTCTCTGTGGAAGCTTTTACAATTTTAAAAATGTCTATCATGATGTGCTATGGTATGGATGCCTGTAGAAGTACTCTCTATTCTATCACTGTTCCATTCATTTTGAAGAGGCCTAATAGTCCTTATCAACTTGGAAATAAGTCCAAGAAAAACCTCCTTAGCTTTTTTAAAATTCCTTTTATTCAGGCACTGTCTGCTTATATTTTAGATCCTTTTGTTTCAAAAAATATTTTTCTCAAATAAAAACAACCAATGGGACTGAACAATGGAGGAAGAGAGGAGGAGGGGGAAGAAGGCGGGATCAAGATGGTTAACAGGTGTTAGGGAAGTGGGAAAGCCCCAGGGTACATAATAATGCAATGATGTAATATAAATATAAATACACATATATGCAAATTTAAAAATTTTAAATCAAATTTTAAAAAAAACCATCACAGAGATAGTTAACATTCTCTGTGGATATCTCTTCTATCCTATTTCCCATTATACATTTCCAGAAATAATTAGTACGCTGACTTTGATGTTTACCATTCCAGTGATATTTGAAACTTTTAAATCACACATCAGTAAATGATATATTATTTTGCATGGTTATAATTTCCTTAATTATGGTATTGTAATATGTATACCTATCTATGTAACTTGCTTTCTTCCCACAAAAATTTTAAAATTATTTTTAAAAAATTAAAAAAACAATAAATAGATAATATTTTCTCAAATTACTTGTACCCCACACATATGGTAAGTGACTTTTACCCCAAATCTACAAATAAGAAAGCACATATCCCAATCAAAATATGGCAGAAGACCTAAATAGACATTTCTTCAAGGAATATATATAGATGGCCAACTTACTTGCACATAAAAACACTCTTCATCACCTATCAGCCAGAAATTGCAAATCAAAACCTCAGTGAGATACTACTTCACATCCTTGAGGAAGACCCTTATCAAATAGACTAGAAACAAGTATTGGTAAGGTTGTGGGGAAAAGTAAACTTGTACACTGCTGGTGGGAATGTAGACTCATCCATCCAGCCCTATGGACAACAGCATGAAGATTTCTTGGGTTTTTAAAATAAACCTAGTATATGATCCAGCAATTCTACTCCCAGGTATCTACCTAAAGAGTGCAAAAACAAAAATTCAAAGTGATCTATGCACTGCTGTGCTCATTATAGTACTATTTACAATAGCTCTGGTCTTCAAAGTAAGTGATCAGTAAAAGATGATTGGATAATGATTTATTCTGTATACCCAGAGGAATATTTCTCAATTATAAGAAAAAGAGATGAATCTTGCCATTTCTGACATGGTGGAAATACCCATTCCACTGGCACCCTTTAGTTCAGAGACACTCCAAAAAGTAAACTTTGGTTTTCTCCAAAACTGGGGGTGACAAATCACCTAATTGCATGGGGTGAGAGGGAATCTAAGGTTCTAAAACTTGTTTCATTAGCTTTTCAACCAGTCCCCTAATGTTAGTTCTGTTAACACCTCTGTGTCTACCAGTTTCTGGTGTTTCTTAGTCTTGCATCTCTCTGAGAGTTTTCTGTCATAAACATGCCTTCATCTTCTAGTTTATCTTTATTTCCTAGGTTTACTTTTCAGTTTTCACTACTGATTACTTACCTCTGGGTAATCAACTTTGTTTCTAAAAGGAAATTCAGTTGGTTTGCTTTATCTCATCTATTTATCTTGAGTATTTATCCCTTGTTTTTGTCTCTTTGCTGTTATTTTTGTAAAGTGAAGCAGAGATCAAAAAATACAAGTTCAACTTATTATATTTACCCATAAGTCTGATTTCCTTTCTTTGTATGTATCCTTCTTTTGTTAGTATAAATGGTGTCTAAGAAAAAGCACTTTAACTATTTTTTCTTTTCGTAGGATGCCTCATTTATGGACATAAATTCCTTCAGTCCTATGATGCCAACTTCTCCTTTATCAATGATCAACCAAATCAAGTTTGAGGATGAGCAAGATATGAAAGATCTCTTCATTACAGTTGATGAGCCTGAAAGCCATGTTACTACAATTGAAACTTTCATTACTTATAGGATTATTACTAAGGTAAATATGTAATGATTTTTTTCTTGAATGCATAGCCTCTCTTTAATAAAAAAAAAATAGTTACACAAGGGCAAACAGCCACTCCATCTTGTATATGAGCTATTGTTGTCTAGTAATGCAAGGACCAAATAAAACTAGAACCTAAGTGTCATTAGTCCTAAAAAAACAAGTCTAGATAAAGGCAGTCTACCTTGAACAAAATATGAAATATAATTGATTTTTAAAAGATTTATTAAGAGCAACTGGAAAGAATTCTACTTATGAACTATCATACCTTCTTTATGAAATCTCATTCTGTATTTCTTTTGTAGTATATCTTTTATTGTGAAGAAGGTTTTGAATCATCTTATAAGCATTTCTTTTAATTTAACCACAGTTTCGTTAGTTGTGTTCCCTAAATATATACATATGTTTGGGGGTGTGTGTGTGTATACTTAATCTCTTTATTCAGACTCTAAAAATCCTTCTTTGGCTTCCCTTTTCCTTCATAATAAAGTGCAAATTCCTTTGACATAGAAAGAAAATCTCTTATTCCCCACTGGTAATATTTCTATTCCCTTCTTGTAGAACTGCTTCTGCTTCCTGACTACTCTAGAGTGTTTCTTCCTCTCATGACTTTGCATATGTTTTCCATTTGTGTGGTATGTCCTTCCTTTTCTTCAACAGATGAACTACTATTTATTTTTCAAGACTTAACTCAAAAAGATGCCTATGAAGACTTCTCTGGTTGATTCCTGCCTCCTCCCTTCTGCCCCTGTTGGCTGAAAGTCCATTTCTGTTTTCTCATACTTTTCTGGGTGAACTCTTCAAGAATGAAAAACATTGGAATCAGTGTACAAAGGCATTAAAAGCATGTATTTAATCCTTCTCATCTTCAGGTTTTTTCATAAATAAAACTGGAATGATAGTAGAATTTGGTTTTATATAGTTTTCTGTAAGATTGATTTGGAATACCTAATCAGTGGAAAACAGCAAAACCCTAGCACATAATATGTGTTCAGTCTTTGCCACCTACCTGTATGTGAGAACTATATTCATTTGTATTTATTTTCAATGTATCTGTGATCTTCTCAAGGACAGTAATTGTATCTTAAGTTATCTGTAATACCCAACACAATCCTTAGGAAATGGTATGTAAGCAATTTAATTTTTTTTGTAAATTAGAGAGTGAAAAAGTTATAGTATCATAGTCATGTCAAGAAACTGTAGAATAAGATAATATGGAGTTGAATCGTGACTTCTCCTCTTTGCTAAGTACCTTTAATTAACATTTCAGTGTTTAGTTTCCTCAGTTTTAAATATATCTGTAACAGTACTAACTTCATAGGGTCTTTGTGAATTTTAAAAAATGTTACGGAAGTAGCACTGGCTTATAACTTTATGGGTTTCAAGTGTATGTCATTGCAGTTTGACTCTTATACGTACTATATCAGGGTTACCATAAAAAGACTCATGTCTTTCCACCACCATACAGTTGATCACCTTTACCTGATTTACCCACCCACGACCTTATTCCTTCTAATAACCACCATTTTGTTCTCATAATCTAAGATGGTTTTGTTTCGTTTATTTGCGACATCTGAGTGAAGTCATACATTATTTAACCGCCTCAGTTTGACCTGTTTCACATGGACCAATGCCCTCTACATATATCTATATTGTTGCAAGTGAAAAATTCATTTTTAAAATAGCTGATAACTAGTCCATTGTGTATCTACCAATCCTTATCTGCTCATCCATTAATAGACACTTAGGTTGTTTCCAAATCTTAGCAATTGAAACTAATGCTACAGTGAACATAAGGATGCATAAAATCATTTCAAATTAGTGAATATTGAATATGTTAATAGAGACATGAAGATAGAGCCAGGTTTCTCCTGTTACTACTGTTACAGTCTTCCATCATCATCATTCTACATCCTACATAGCAGGGAATTTATGAAATTGAATTATTTTCTCATTATTTATTTGTCTCAGACATTCTTTATGAGCCACGCTATAAATTTCATCTTTATCATAGACATATGTTAACTATTAGTTATTGATGTTAACATTTTAAATATACTGCTCTATATTAGTAGTTATAGCAGTAGTAAAAGTCCTATTATATTGAGTTGAACTAATATTTGTTACTACTTTGTGCCAAACAATGGTCTGATCACTTAATTCATATTAACTCATAAAACAACAATAATCCTGAAGCATAGTTATTATAATCCATAATTTTCACGAATGAGGACACTGAAACTCGATTCATGTCCAAGCTGACATGACATAGTGATTGAATGAGCTGAGATTTAAACCCAGACAGCTGACTTTCATTCAGTATAATTTTCTGCTAGGTTTTTGCACATCTATATGGGTTGTGATAAACTATTTTCCAGTTTAACTGTCCAGTTTAACTGTCATAAACTAAATTCTCCAATCACTTTTACCTTATTCTAATATATAGCATATACCTGTACATACTAAAATATGAATTTCAGATACAAATATATATATAAACTTTTTCTTGGTGTATATTATCAATTATAATCTTAGTCACTTATCATTTTTTTTAATTCCATAAATTTTTATTGAATTCTAATTAAGTCCCAGATACTATATATTTTGAGACTACATCAGTAATTATTAGGATGGATATAGCCTCTGTCTTCATGGAACTATTAATCTAGAGGGCGGGAAATGTATTGTTATATTAAATAACTATATGCTAAATTATTTAATTATAGTTACGCATTTTACAAAGGAAAACTAGAAGTTTATGAGCATAGGATGTCCCATTTCATGTAGAGACTCAGGGAAGGCATCCCTGGGAAAGTTTTAGTTTTATAAAGACATTTTCATGGACATTAAAATTAGTGGATAAATGCAGTTTATACACTGACTGTCTCCAACATAGGAAAACTTATGAGTGATTTGACTTCAAGTAATTACGAACTCCAGGAAGCTCATATTCCTGGCCTCTGTTTTCTTTATGGAAATTGCCCGTTATTTACTGGGCCAAAGTATCTGAATAGACTGCCCTAAAAAGTACTTTCCCTTTTGAGGATCTAGAGATGTGCCTTCCTCTGGTACATAAGGAAATAAGACTAAAAGATTCGGTAAGCTCCTCTCACATGCTCATCACCGTAGACAGATCCCTAAACAGCTGTCTCTGAGTACTCTGGGTTAAAGTACAGCTTTGATTCTAAGGTGCAGTTTCTAAATCTTTCCTTCAGAATAACTGTTGACATTTCACCCAAGTTGATGTCTGTGGATTGAATGCATTTGGGTTTTGAGTGAGTTCATTGGTCCCAAGCTTCCAGGACCAATGCTTTCATGGTTGGACATGAAAAAGTCACCTTTTGCAGTATTATTTCCATGAAAAACTGACTCCAGAGTTGCAGCATTGTTTGTAGGCCCCACAAACTTTTAAGAACACATTCTCTAAGTTTGGAGATCTGTCTTCAAACTCACTTGTAGAGTTTCATGTTTTTATGTATCTTCTTATGACCAAATTTTGGTCACATCTAATGAGGCAATAATTCTTTTTCAGCTATAGAGAAATTAGTCACGATTTGAACAGAGTTGTAAACACTCTCATTCACACATGCACATACACACATAAATACATATGTGTAGCTCTTACATGCATGAATATAGAATATAGCTTTGAAAAAATTTAGAAAAAAGTATACGTTGTCCTTAAAATTTATCCTTTTCCTTTATTTTCTTCCTTTGTTACTACTGTATGTTAGAGAACACTAAATTTAATGTCAGAGTGATATGGACAGAATCAACGTATTTACCTGGATTTTATATCTTGTTGAAATTTATATCAGGTTGTTTTACCTTTGTTTAAAGTATTGGAAATCCTTGAGGACATGTACAGCTCAGTCTGTTTTTACTGCCATTTTTGAGTGTTTTTAGTGACGTGTCAATTGAAATTTTTGGAATTGATTATGAACCTCTATATATGTCCCTTTTACAAGGAGATAGTCAATAGTATTTTTTGAAGAGTGACACAAAGCCATGTTTTGTGTGCATGTGTATGCATGTATGTGTTTCCATGTGAATGTACATAATGCACATATATGTTCTTCAACAGCAACTCATATTTACATTGTTACATTGTTAGATTTATTTTTAGTATTTCCATAATTTCTACCATTTCCATGACAGAAAAGATTTTATGAACTTCTTGTCCTTTAAACTTCTGCATCTCATTTTTTCCCACTAAAAAGGTAATGTTTTAGTAAGGTGTATTGTATGATATTCTAAACATTCATTTTAAGTAGTAAATAGTATAGGACAACTATTATGTGTCTTTTTTCATGACAAGGTTATATCTTTGACTTGAACTGCTTAGTTTTACAGTTGGATTCATCTTTGCAATTCTGTTGACTGTAAAACATGTATGCAGTATATCATTCCATCTTCACTTCTCCAGGAAAGTTTCCATCTTAATGTTGTGGCTCATAAGTTTTACTGTGCAAAAGTTCAGTTAAGTAAGAAAATGGTGAGGGTAACTGTTTTCTTACAAAAGGTAAATGTGCATTAGATAATCTAGTTTTGTGATTGGTTTTTGATTCAGGCAAAGGAAATGAGTTTGATATTGTACTCTTGTTATATTTGTCATATGCTTTGGCTTAGATTGTAGGTTTGTTGAGAACAGATATTTTAATATATTTGCTTGATTTTGAGGAGTTTAGGCATATAACTCAAATTTTTTGAGAAATGACAGGAACGTTTTCTTTTCACATCAAATATCCATTAATAACATTTTTTAAAAACAGTGGCAAAACCATTCTGTAAAATGCTAGAATTTTCATGTACTAACAGCAAATCTTAGCAAAGCAATTCATTTGGGCCAATTCCAGGAAAACATTTTTTTTTCTCAGTTATGTTCAGGTTATTTTCCAAATTGCAAAAATAGGACTTTCCTCAAATTCTGAATTCTAATCAACTTGAGAAAAGAAATACATTTGAAACCTAAATTCAGAACACACTTTCTTTTTAATGAGAAAGTCCTGCCAAAGATAATAGTACTTAAAATCTTGTGGAAGGCAGATGGTTGCTCCAAGACAGATTTTTCAGTTTGGATTTGAAATTTGAGCATGGTGTTTGCTTTCTTTCTGGAAATACTGGAAAGTTTGCTTTGTTTCATCTGCTATATGAATTGATGATTGCAAGGGAAAAAAAAAGTAAAGGCTGACAAACACTGAATAATTAGAATTTGTTAATTTTTCTTAGAGACACATTTATTTCAGAATGTCTAAAATAATTTTAGGCAAATGTCTTAAGTTGCATGTGTTGTTATTTTCTTTCCTTAGACATCTCGTGGAGAATTTGACTCCAGTGAATTTGAAGTTAGGAGGCGTTATCAAGATTTCGTTTGGTTGAAGGGAAAACTTGAAGAAGCACACCCCACTCTAATTATTCCAGTAAGTTTACACTCTTTTTCATAGAATGGCTGCCATTTTGTCACGTGAATTGTTAGAATGCCAATAACCTGATTACAGTCCTTTTCATTTAGTGTAATTCATTACCTTAGAAACATTTGTTTAAAAAAAGTTTTAAATCATTTTGTTTTGTTAAAAGCTGTTATTAAGCTGCTAAAACATCTGGTTTTTAAACACTATTTTAAACACTATTTAAACACATTTAATATGTTAAAATGTGGTAGGTTTTGGTTGTAGTAGTATTCATTTTTTTATTTGTGTTATGAAAAATGATCATGTGTTCAAATAGTTTTCAGAAAAGGAAAGTAGAATTTTTTTTAATTCTGTGTCACATAATGCTCAGGTAATTTAAAATATTGTTATTGGTTTTGTTTTGTTTTGTTTTGTTTGCCTCAGCCTTTGCCTGAAAAATTTATAGTTAAAGGGATGGTTGAACGCTTTAATGATGACTTCATTGAGACACGCAGGAAGGCATTGCATAAGTTTTTGAACCGAATTGCTGATCATCCAACTTTGACATTTAATGAGGACTTCAAGGTTTTTCTTACTGCACAAGCTTGGGTAGGGAATTTTGATTTATTCTTATATAATCTCTCAATATCTAAGTGACTATAGATCTTATGCTTCCTCCAGTTTACTTTCATGAATGAGTCAATGGGGTTTGAGTTTTAAATTGATCTTTAAAAAAACATTGGCAAACTATTCTTCAGATATTACTCAGTGGCAAAGCAATATATAAACAGTACAAATGCCTTTTATTTTCTTCATTTACACATACATTTCTCTTGATAGCTTTTTAAAAATATATATGGGTACCCCTTGCATAAATAATCAATTCTGAATGTTTACAATGTGTTTCTTTTTTAATTGACACTGTTTTGAATAACATTGGGTGACAGTTTTTCAAGTTAGATTAAAAGTTTCGTGGATGAATGGATAGTTGGATGAATGGATGGACAGACGGATGCATGCATGGATGCATGCACGGATGCTTGGATGAATGATAGAAATTCCTTCCAGAAGCTGTGAATCTGATTTCTTGTAAAAAAAAAAAAATAAAAGAACTTTATATCTCCATTTTTTCTTTTCAATTATGATGGTAGAACCCAAGAAGGATAATGGATAGGACAAATGTTTTATATCAAACAATAAATGATCAGCATCGTTTTATTTATATCTCCATTGTTGACAAAGTGATAAAAGTTAAGAAGTTCATCTCAGTCTTGCCAGATGGTCTTGATGTTTAAAAGTTCATTATGATTTTTGTGAAATGAATTTGTATCCTGTGTCCATAGAAACTGCTAGAAATATTTTCTACGTCAAGTATTATCAGCTTTCTAGTAATTTGTGTTGCCTCTAATAATATTTATTTCAATAAATGATTTTGTACAGAAAATGATCCTGACTTGATAATAAGAGAAATTTACTACAGATATGCATGTATATTGCATATTCCTATTTTCTATAATACCTTTCAGAAAGAAAATATGGAGAAAGATAGTATTTAGGTAAATATCTGTGGATTTTGTAGGCAATATTTTTTTAAAGAATGTGTTATGATCCTTCAACTTTTGTTTGATTAAAGCTTATGTTTTAACACATACTGCAGCTATTATCAGAACTGCTTGTACTCTTTTTTTCTGTTGTCTAAAATGTCATACTTACAAAGGTCTATTTGTGCATAGTGTGCCCCCTTAGAGCATTTCTTCTGTTTTGCCACTTTATGGCTATCTCTTCTAGGTTAACTCTGACACCACTAGTTACATAACATTAAACATCTTTCCTACAATCAGCTAGTAGAGGTCGAGCTACAGTTTACCCACTTCAGTTGGTTGAACTGTGTTGGGAACTATCTATTTACCAAAAATCCTTGTGACTTAATGAAAACCAAGCAGCTCATTCTTCTCTGTATAGTCTCTGCGATCATACTGCCAGGGCTCAGATCCTTGCGTGACTTAACATCTCCTGGATCTTGAGCAATTCCTTAACCTTCTTGTGCCTCACTTCTGTAAAGTGAGGGCAAATGACCATACCTAATAGTACTGTTCTGAATTTTAAAATGTGTGTACACACACATTTATGTATGTATATATATGACATAAATGTGTATGTGTATATAAATGTGTGTATACATATATATGGGTATGGTGACTAGAACATAATGAACTTTAAATACTAACTACCATTATAACTGAAGAATGAATGAAATTTTCCAGTTTTTCAGAGCATAGCTTAAACTCAGGTATCTTCTCTCAATTATTTTTTCATTACATTATTGTTTTCATTATGTTGTTTCATTACTTTGTTTTACATTGATGATATGCGTCTCATAACATCCTCTTCTCCAATGTGTCCTTAAGCACTACTCCCTTTGTTAAACCACATTCTTTTAAAGATCTATGCTTTAAGGAAACATGTATATTTGTTTAACACAAGTATTTAGAAAAAGAATATTACCAAGGATGGAGGTGGAGACCTTCTCAAAGCTTGCTGCTTTGAGCTCATATACTTGAAACATTAGTTGCTTGCTTTTTTTTTTTTTTGATAGGTGTTCAAATATTGTTTGCTTCAGCACAAATATCTCTTTTTTGTTTGTTTCTAGGAACTGTCTTCTTATAAGAAGCAAGGGCCTGGACTACTCAGTAGAATGGGACAGACAGTCAGAGCTGTTGCGTCATCCATGCGAGGAGTTAAAAGTCGCCCAGAGGAGTTCATGGAAATGAATAACTTCATTGAGATATTTAGCCAGAAAATAAATTTGATAGATAAAATATCTCAGAGAATTTACAAAGAAGAAAGAGGTGTGTTGAATCACTGCCATGGATTTCAACATTGTTCATTCTCTCATAGATCTTCACATTTGCTGGTGCAGTGGGACAATATGAAGTTAGCACTTGGTGCTAGTTTTCTTAAGATTTCCATCTTTCTGCTTACAGAGCCCATCTGTTCTTGTGTTATTTCTATTTTATCCACAAAAGCCCTTAACATATTAATCATATTTGTTTCTTTCCTGTTCTGATTTCCCATCTTCTCATGTTTGGTTTTGATATTTGCTTTGTCTTGTTAGGTTGTGTTTTTGTTTTTGTTTGCCTTTTAGTAGGCCTTGCATTTTCATCTTGATAGCCAGGCTTGATGTACTAGATAAAGGAACTTCTGTAAATAGGCCTTCAGTAATGTGATGGTGGAACAGAGTCCTGTATTTGCTTAGCCTTTGAATGGGCTTATGCCTCTAACCCATGAGCTTCACAAGTGTTTCAGTTTTATCAGTCCCTTAGACACAACAGGATCGCTACAGTGAGCAGGAGTTGAGTATCATTCTTTCCCAAGGTCATCTAGGCTCTGGAATACTCCAGCAGGGTAGGCTCTGCTTAGCCATTTCCCCAGAAGTCTGGCCTTGTTAGGAAGACAGAGTACTCTGGTTATTTTTAAATGATTTTCCTGCCTCCTACAGGAAATGTGTAGGAGTGGTTTTTCTCAGATATTTACTGTGGGAACTTGATCAGAGGTGGAGTCAGGGTAAATCTTCTGGAGGGTGAGTCCTTCATTAACAGGTTGTCTTAGAATTTTTACATCTCAGAGTTCTCCACACTGAGTTTTCATTGTTTGTCAATTACAGTTTGGGTTTCACTACCTGGTGCTGGTTCCCGAGGTGAATAGTGTGTGTGAGTCTCAGCTCCAATGGGCAGTAATTCCCTGCATACCCCTGTGATGTCACACCAGTGTTGTCTTGTGTCTTGTCCTCTCTTACAGATGCAAGAAGTGCTGGTTTTTTAATCTGTTCAACATTTTACTTATTAAGATAACACTTGAAATTACACATTAACATTTTACCTTCAAATTGATTCTTCCCCATGCATACTGTGACATTTCTGATTTCTAAAATAATTTTTAAGATAGTTATAACCCTTCCCCATTTGCTTTAATCAGTCAATATTCTTTTTTACTACTTACTTATAAATAATAAAGTTCCTGAGCTTAAGATTTTGTATGTAGTTTGAAGTTGGTTTTAAATAGCTAATATGGAGTGTAGCTTATCCAAAAGAAGAAATGGCAGAAAATAGAATTTATATTTTCCTGGGGATTATTTTTGGTACAGGTACTACTTCATTAGCACCTGATAGAGCAGCCAGGCATGGTGGTGTGTGCCCGTAAGCTTCAGTTTATGAGGCAACTGGTGCTAGGTATCACAGTTCGAGTCCCGCTAGGGGCAACACGGAGACCTAGTCCCAAAAAATAGCTGGGCGTGGTGGTGCACACCTGTAATCCCAGCTACCTGGGAAGCTGAGGCTAGGGATTGCTTGAGTCTGTGGTACCCTGGGGATTGCTTGAGTCTGTGGCACCCTGGGCAATGTGAGCCTGCGGTTGCATAGGCAAAAATAGCGAGACCTAGTCTGAAAAAAATTTTTTTAAATTTTTTAAAAACCCACCTGATATGGCAGAGGTTTATATATTAGAAAACAGGTCCAGGTCCCTTTTCCAATTTTTTTTCCTCACTACATCCTTCTTCTATTTTAATTTATAAGATTTTATCCCATGATTTTTTATGATTCCTTGTTAATTGGTTGTATTTACCTATGTTATAGATGACTGAATCAGTGAATATATTTCTTAAGTTCACCAATGAAAAATTACTTAGATTCTTATATCGATGGTTTATCAAAGATAATTTTTGTCTGTATCTCCACTAAATTAAGTTCCATCATGATAAAAAAAAGACTTGTTTGTGTTACTTCTGGTATTTAGCTAATCCTTAATATATAGTAGGTCCTCAATTGAAATCTGTTCAGTGGTTGAAAAAAATAAATGAATGAATATACAATTTGATGGTAGGAAAAATTGCTTTATCAAGAATTGATTGATTATTAAAAAAGATAAAGAAAATGATGGTTATGACTGAATATATTTTGCCATTTCTATGCCCTTTTCATCCTTGAGGTTATTGCCATGACAAAGTAGTTTAATAATTTGACTTGATTCTTTGCAGTCTGCCCATATGTTTAATTTTTTTTTTAATCTCAGAAAGTTAATTCTTTTAACTAGGTTCTGTGGCTCTAGTTCTGTTATATGGACTCTTTATGCATAGTTTAGTGAGAGCAATTCAAAGGTACCCCTGAAAACTATTAACAGAAGAGATCTATAGACTATCAATATGTCTTCATTTTCTGAAAGAAGGAATAATTTGAAAATTGTCAATATGCTTTTTCTAAAATCCTCAAAAAGACAACTGGATTTTTGATACTTGATAAATTTCAACCCTCATTTTCAGGCAGTTTATGCTACTGGCCTAAGCTTGAGGGACTTCTTGGTTTTAGAACCTGAAACTCCTATGTCAAGATCCACTCAAAATGATGGCAAAATGATGGAGAGCTTTCTTTCATAGCGTTGGGAATCTGAACTGTATGGGATGATTCCTTCACAGTCATATTGAAGACCCTAGTGTTTACAACTAGTGACTTTTTTGTGTGTGTACTCAATTATTTCATTTTATTTTTTGTTCTCTAGTTTGACAAATTGGTTTTGAGCAAATGATTTGCTCGTTCTTGCTTTAGTTTAAAAGAGGAATATGTTGGTACCTGTTCTTCAGCTCACAAGCTACTTAGGAAAACAGATAATAACAACAGGCAAGTTATAGAACAACTAATTTATTCTTTGAATTAGTTATGATTTGGATGCTACGTCATCAGATTTTACAGTCTAGGGAATTGCAGCATAAAAGTAAATATTGCATACGTTTGATGACATATATTGACATCTATCTAGTATCTACCTTTGTCTAGATAAAGGGTCTGTTTACCTGTCTCCATAGACATATACACAACACACAAACTCACACAGAGATAAGAAATAATGGAAAATGTTTCCAGAAATATTAGTTTAGTTTTACTCAAGAGGGTGCACTTTGAAAGGATTTTGCACATTTTTAAACCAAATACTTTCATGAACTGATAACCAATATTGACATAAAAATTATATTTAACTTTTCCAGTATAGTTGCTCAACTTTTGAAATTTTAATAGTTTAATTTAGAGCACAATGAGGTGTTTTAGCCAACCTTAGTGAGTAGTGGGGTGATAAATTTTCATTGTATCTATGTGTATGTTAAAAAATGTTCAGTGTTTATAAATTCTCTACCATAAAATTATCTGTCATTAAAAAAATTGATAGTGTGGAGGCTTAATTATAAAAATATTCAGAATTTAAAATGAATTCAAAGTTTTGAATAGATTTTTGCCAAGTGTTAGTCTTTAGTTTATTCTGTCATTGATATGAAAATACTTATTAAACAAATTGTATAGCAGATTTTGAGATTTAAAAAAAATACGGGGATAGATCCTGTTTTAAGGAGCATATTAACCTAGTAGTATTTTAGTTATACAGACAATTAGAGTGGAATAATGATTTAATAGAAGGTTATGTTAGATTCATTGAGGATAAAGCACTTAAGAATTCTTTGGAACAGAGTCAGAAGAGAGTTATTTGTGCTAAGATTTAATGATTTACAAGCAGTTTGTTGGATGATAGCTATAGGTAGGGGCAAGGCAAAAGAATGTATGCAATGTTCAAGTTAGGAGAAATCATGACATATTCAAGAATTCTATTGGCTTGAGTTAACATTTCTTAGGGAGAGTATTTCAAGAGTTGGCCCTGGAGAGGCAAAGCCAGGATATGTCATAAAGGACTTGCTAATTCATCCAAGAAGTTTCATTGACATAGTGTGACAAAATGGAAAGAAGACTAAAGTCCCTTGCAGTAGTACAGATAGACTGATGATGATGGAAGATAGATAGGTAGGAGGATGAATGGATGGACGGATAGACAGAGAGAATAAGAATGAGTGAATTAGTGTTGATGAGCAACTTATTTTGTGCATATATTAATTTTGGATGACACCCAGATTTTTATTTTAGATTACTGGATTGCAATTACCATAAAGCAGGATTTGTAATCAGTACAATGGAATAAAGAAGACAGATATTGTTATGTGACATTGCATATGCGCTTGGTAGGCAGAGGTCCATTAAATGATGATCATCATATAATTTCTCTGAGATCTAGAGATATTATTGATGTACCTACACAGTGTTCATTCAGGAGCTGACCAGTTAATTTAATGAAAGATAATTTTAATTTTCATGTATGTAATAACACGTTTACAGTGAGACCAGTAACTTTTTTATTGTCTTAAGAAAGGAATTTTGACACTTTTTTTAAATTGAGAAACTTATGAATTTTTCCAGAATATTATGATGAAATGAAAGAATATGGACCAATTCATATTCTGTGGTCAGCATCAGAAGAGGATCTGGTTGATACTTTAAAAGGCGTTGCCAGCTGCATTGACAAATGCTGTAAAGCCACTGAAAAACGGATGTCTGGACTCTCAGAAGCCCTACTTCCTGTTGTACATGAGTATGTGCTTTACAGTGAAATGTTAATGGTAAGAACACATAATTACACTTGTACCTTGTGCCTGACCTGATTATAACCTCCATAAAGGTAGTTCCTGTTTTTACACCATTTTCCAATTCTATCAAGATTCATTGCATGTAGATGCTCAATAAATATTTGTTCACTGCCCGAATGACTTGCATTAAAAGGAGACAGGAAAAGTCAACTGCAGTAATAATTTATAAGATTACACACAAATTGGAGGCACCCTCAATGAAGACTTAGCTAGGGATTGTGATCATGTTATGCAAAATCTTAAAAATTGACTGTAAAAATGCTTAGTATGTAGGGGGGGAGGGAGAAAAATGCTTAGCATATTAATTCATGAAAAAGTTGCTTCCATTTTTTGATTTAGCAATGTATTTAGTAGCATTATTTAGAAAGAACTTGAGTGGGATCTTGATATTTGTCCTGCCTTCTGGTTGTGTCTAAAAAAAAAAATCCTTCAAGTTAAAATTTTATAAAGGCTCTTATTTTGCCTTTAACCTTCTCAAGTTAACTTTTCCCGATATTTGGGATTTGGCAGTGCTGTCTAAAAAAACTAATATTTTCATCCAATGCTATCTTCTGCTTGCAATTCCTCGCACAAGGAGATATCCTTAAGTCCACCCATGCTTTCAGGTGATGGTGGGAGGAGTTGTCAGCTTACTTTCAAATATAGCTCATTTCTTCTGTTGCTTGCAGTGACATTGGAGTCAAATCTAGTTTCTGTTTACTAAACTCTTGATTTTAAGAGCTTTAAAATTTTTTGTCTCAATTTTGGAAAGAAAAGCTCTATCTCTAAGCATGAGATCTTCCTCTTTCAATTTTACATCTAATTTTTCCTTTGACAGTCATTAAACATATTGTGGTTATTTCAGGTTTTCATTGTTATTGGATTTTTTGGGGGGGTCATTCCATAAACTTTTGTTTTCCAATGGTGTCTAATGTTTGACTGCTTGAGACAACACCTCCTCAACTTCCTTGGCTGTATTCTATTGTTTTTCTTCATTAATGATCTTTCTCTGGTGTAGCTTTTCAAGGAGATTTTATTTGACTAATTAAAAATAGTATATCCTTTGTCCTTAGCTAGATGTTTTGCTCCTTATGATGTCAAAATGGAAATTATGCACTTAAAATATGCATCATTAAAGATGTAGAAAAATGTCATAGCAATCAAAGTATTATCTTATAGATTCTCATTCAACTGCATTATTTTGCAGAGTCCTAGGACATAACCAGTTGTATTTATGTTGCAGAATAGGTCTGACATCAATGGCAGGAGTAGGTTGACATCAATGGCAATTAAATCTTGAAGTAGATATAGAAATATTTGGATAATAAGTTGGATTTTCTATTGATTTCTTGGTATCAATGGGAAAATATAATTCTCTTTAGAATATTCTAAGAGTGGCTCCACCAGATCCAAAACTAGACTGAGTTTTCAGGATGCTTTTTACCTCAGTGCCTCTCATTTCTCCCTCCAATTCTACAGAGTTATATTTTCTGTCCTCCATGTAGCTGAGTTATATCTAATTTCTTCCCTTCTCTGAAAACCTGTCCCTCAATAAGGCCCTTCTCTTGTATTTCCTGTGTTTCCACATGCCCTGGTTGAATTATTTGGTTACCCACAATTATTTTTGTTTTTCTTTTAGCTGTTTTTCACTTGCAATTATTATTACAATTCTGTGACAGATTAAGTGCAGTGAAAGAAGGCTATGAATAAGGGTCTTTGTATTTATGAAGCTTAGATAGAATGTCTTCAGAGAAATGAGTCACTGAGGGAAAGACACTATAAAATTGTGGCAAACATCATAAAAGAGGTCCCTGGGTTCTGTATTTATTTTGCTTCACAAGGGTGTATCAAGTTTAAAGGCACCAAGACATGAAACAATAAATATTCAAGAAAACTATGTGCAAGTCCCATCACTCAGAGAAGAACACTTGACTTCTCACCAAAGCTTACCTATTTGATTGATATTTATGTATTTTAAACTAAATAGCTAAAATAAATAGCTTAAGATGTAAATGCACCATTTAGTTTTTTCATTCCCCATTAAAATTGACTACTTGAGCTGGCCACCTGTAATCCCAACTTCCTGGGAGGTTGAGGCTAGGAATCACTTGAATCCATGGGTCGAGACAACTCTGGGCAACATTGCAAGACCTACTCTCAAAAAAAAATTTTTTGGACTGATTAAGTACCCCTTAGGAGTCAGGTAAGAGGGCTGCCTTAGGTTAAAGATATTTTCAGGTGAGTGTCTTGTGAGACCTCCCAGGGACCACCAATTTGCATTGTAGCATACATTTCAGTTACTCGCACTGATTTTGTGTTTGATTATATACTTAGGTCATGTAGAAAAACTGTATATGGCTAGAATTGGCTCTTGATAATTGTACAAGAAATGCTTGAACAAATAAGATGTGCATTGGGAAAACTAATAAAAGATTTATGAAAAAAAGTCTTCTAATATACTTGTTTTCAATTAACTATTAGAGATTTTTTAAGGCATTCTATTCCCAAGCAAAAAACTGAGGAAGAGCTACTACTTATATCCTCAAATGTATTTTTTGGTTATTAAAACTAAATATAACGTATTTCATCCTTATATTTTCCTATGAAGGGTGTTATGAAAAGAAGAGACCAAATACAAGCAGAACTGGATTCCAAAGTGGAAGCATTAACCTACAAAAAGGGAGACACTGATCTGGTAAGGTTTTGCTTTTCTTGATACTGTCATATAAAATTTATTGTCTAGCATTTTTACTAGGAACATAGAGCTTCATTACACAATTGTTTATAAGCATTCAAGTGATTCTTCTTTTTTTTTTTTTTTTTTTTTGAGACTTGGTCTCGCAATTTTTGCCTGTTGAACCACAGGCTCACATTGCCCAGGGTACCACGGACTCAAGCGATCCCCAGTTTTAGCTTCCCAGGTAGCTGGGATTACAGGCGCATGCCACCACGCCCAGCTATGTTTTTGGGACTAGGTCTCGCTATGTGCCCCCTGCAGGACTCGAACCTAGTTTCCTGGCCCTGGCTGTGACTTCCTAGGCTGCTGCATACAGGCATGCGCCACCATGCCCAGCCCCATCAAGTGATTCTAAAGTTTCTTCCAAAAATCTTTTCTACATGGAGGACCAAGTGAGTCTGCAAGCTTAACGATTGTTTTTCTGCATTTGCCATCTGTTATCTCTTACTGTGAGTAGAAAATGAAATAATTTTTAAAAATCAGCTTGTTAGAAGAAGATAGGGAATGTACCTGGGGCTGTTGAGAAGGTAGGTACTCAGTAAGTAAATCCAGGTTTTTTGTGTAGAATATTTAAACAAAATAAGTTGTTATTATGACACACTTTTTTCTAAGAGTAAAAACACAAAGTATCTTTTGTTTATAAATATAATCCTTCCCTTAAAATACTTTGTTAGGGAAAATTTCAAATCAATAAATATAAAAGGCTATATAATGTGCTGTCATTTACACATTACTGGTCTTCATTAATTCCCAAAAGTGAGTAAACTGTGAAGTTTATGAATGTTTTTCCCAACATTTTAAATCTTTTTCCTCCTTTTTTCCCCCTGAACTATTCTAATGCAAATTCCCGATATATTATATTATTCCCACAGTAATTTAGTATATTTTACTACCTTTCATATTTCCAGGAAATTGCCATCAGAATCATTTTAAAATTGAAGAAGTGGCCTTGAAATCACGGTGACTTGCTGTGAGACTTCTATAGCTGAGAAAGGGTTAGCATGTGTTGAGGTGACAGTATCCATATCTTTTGCTTCCCTCAGACTGTGCTGCCTCTTAGATTGCAAATATAAAAGTAGGGTAAAAAGGTCCATTCACAGCAACGTGGGCAAAGCTGGAAGGAATCAGGCTGTCTGAAATCAGCTCGAAGGAAAAAGATAAATACTGGATGGTCTCATTTATATGTGGAATATAGATAAATCAAACAAAAGGACATGAAATAGTAAAAGCTAACACGTTCATTATAGAAATGAAACATCCAGCAAAGGAGGGAGAAGATGGGGATGAAACAGGGGAGAGAAGAACAGGAGGGAAGTACTGATGGGTCACAGGTGATATATTGGTGGGAGAAATAGAAACTATAACAATATACAAAATAAGTAAATTTTTGAGAAGTTGGAGAAAAGAATTGTTACTTTAGTTAACTTTATTAAGTAGTGTTTGAAAGATATTTTCTTAATCCTTTTAGTTGAAGGATTTTGATTAGTGAGGTGTACGATATTGAACGTACTGTATCAAGTGAGTGGGAGAGTTCTTAAAGCTTCCTTTACTAGTACAGAATTATAACCCTGTCACAACCTGACTTCTCTGCTTCCTTCCTCCCTGCTTCATTCTTCATTTTCTTACTGCTTACTGGCTTTCCCTTTATTCTCTCTCTCTTTTTTCTCTTTCTCTTTTTCTCTCTCTCTCACCCCCTCCCTCCTGTCTTTTCTCCTTACCTCCCCTCCCCCCCCTGCCACCCCTACCCCATAATATAAGTGTCTTGCAGGTTCCTTATTTGTTTCTGGAGATGTCCTCAACATTTTTTATTAGTGAATGACTGAATGAAAATTGCATTGCCTATTCAGATTCGTAAAAATATAGATCAAAGACTTAAAACTAGGCATGTCTCTGGAATTTGATATCATAGTAAACATTGACACTCAACTAAAAAGTGACTATGAATTGACCTCATCTTTCTTGACTCTGTATATTTTTCAAACTCTACTACAATCCCTGAATTTCTGGAATGTGAGTAGGAAGTGGGGAATGATTGTGGACTGGGTAGGAGAATGGAATCTGTGAGTGACAATAACAGAAAGTTATAGAACTAGTACAACTTTGGCTCAAGGAAAGCTTTGTACTGGTTTTTAGATGAAGAGGAAAAAGAGGAAACCACAAGTTAATCTTTTACATTCAATAAAGTACATAAAAATCTTAGTTCTTGAGTCATTTGGAATGAACAAAAAAAGGCTCTGCACATACAGAATTCTAATTGCATTTTTTTAAATTTAAAATGTTGATATATTAAATAATTTTAATGATACTTAAACTAATGGTTAGATAAAATTTTGTTTTTGACTAGATACTAGAAAAAATAGTCTTTTAAAGTTTTAGGAGCATAGTAAAATGGCTCAAAAATGAAGCATCTGTTCAGAATGGCCTATATTCATATAGTAAATGGAAAGGAAAAGTAGCTGAGATTGTTCCAACTACAAAAGCACAGGAATAAAATAGGTTGCGTCCAAATATGGTTAGATTTTCCTAACTTAACTCAAGCACACTTTTCTCTTTTCATCCGACTTGCAAATATTTTGTCTTTCACACTATAAAGGTTTCCTTGATAAACTCATTATGACCTAATAACCCATCTGTATTTATGCTTTCATTTTGAGTACTTGTGGGATGTCTATCCTACAACTGTTTTATCTAGTTACCTGCTATAAGGCTGGAGAAATTTTAGACTTTGATTATTTACAGCAAATGTTGCAAGACACTTTTAATGTGTTAAGATTTAAAATAGGCACATTTTACAAGAATACTGTAAGTCATTTTTGGTTACTTATCAAAACAAACCTCTCCTAAAATGGTATTGAGATTAATTAATGATATGTGCATGACATTTTTACATTTTCAAACAGTTTGTTTACAAAGGCCTCACTCCCAGATCCCCTATGTTAGGGTGTTATCTCTGGGAGAAACCTTCCAGGGTTACTCTCAAAATGAACCTGCCATGATCGGTCACAGAGCAACTGAAGTTGCTTGGGAATAGGCAGGATAGGGTCACCATGGAAACGTGCCCTTTTGAGGTCCTTCTAAGAAGCCTTCCTTTGCAATCACCATGGCGACCCTGGCAGAGGGCTGAATATAGCTACCTAGCCTGGGTGTTTACCATGGCAACTCATGCAGGGCCACTTTGGAAACAAATCTGGGGGCCATTTCTATGGAGACCTGCTAGGACTTGCTTCAGCGGTGCCATCAAACTCATCTTTAGGTGAGATGCTATTTGGGAATTCTGCAAATCTGCTCAGACTGCAAAGCTCAGTGAAGTGAAGTTCTACCAAGTAGTCCAAAAAATAGAGGTGTTTTAATGACTGGGTCAAAATATGGCAGTGATTTAATGTTCTCTAGACTGTATTGGATTTTCTTAGGTTTTTCTTGGGTTTTGTGGAATGGAAATACAAGGCCCTCATCTTTTCCTTGCCTGTCAATGTGCATAGACTGTAAATTGGCAAGAGTAGCACTATTGTCATTAAACAAGTATGCTTACAAAAGCAAGTGTGTTTTTCTGCAAGCCAAAATAATGTTTTAGAGTGAATTCTTGCATTTATTATCTGATGATTGTGACTGTTCTTAGAGTATCTAGGTTTCAGTTCTTATCTCACAATAATAAAATTAATGGTCTCAAAATGACCTAAATTAAATAAGATATTTTGACTATTCATTTGAAGGTCAGGTCAGCCATTCACTTAAGAGTTTTGTCACTTAAGTTTTAGGATTAGATAACACTAGGCTCAAATCCTAGCTCATCTGCTTATTAATTTTGGGAGCTAGGATAGCTTTCCTAACTTGTTTTAGCCTATTTTAGCATGTATCATTTGGGAAATTGGTAGTACTGTCTAATAGTCTTGTTTAATGATTATTTGCTAGTGCCAGTATAATTTGTTTGGATCATAGAAACATTCAGTACTTGTTTGTTGCTGTTATTTTGATTTTATAGAAGTAATATTTGAAATGGGTCCTGTATAATCACTAAGGAGTTGTTCATTGAGGAGCAGAGGGAGTGTTTTCAGCTAGTGTAGATATTAAGAAAAATAGGGGGAAAAATCAAAAGAGCATTTTTAAAAAAGGAAAACAGATTATTGTATAGTGGGCAAGGTACCGGGAAAAGTGAGGGGGTGTGGGTACAAAAGTGGGTTATATTGGATGCAAAATAGTCTTTTATTATTTGTCAGGTCGAACAACATAGACTTAGTTCTTTGAGCCGTATGGTTCCAGGGAGATGGAGATCCTATATGGAAGCAGTAGTAGCAGAGTTGCAGAGAGGAATAAATTTGAGAGAAATATAAATAGAAAATAGAAGCCATAACCCTTAAAGAGTGAGAGACGGTCAATGTTTAAGTCTGTTAGTGACTCTTAATATTTCTTTCTTCTAATGAAGGCTGACAGTGCTACTGTAAACAAGGCTATAATATATAAAATGATAAAGAAAATTAGAGATGTGATTTGTCATGATATGACATTTAAGATGGTAGTATTCAACTGAAACCTTTCAAAAAATTTTATTGAGTACCTACCACCTAAGAGACACTGCATGGATAAGAGACACTGTACGTATGTAGTATATGAGACAGACACTGGGAGACAGAGCTCAAAAAAACCTGCTCTCATGAGACTTACATTCTAGTGGGTAAAGACCTAAGAAATAAGTCATTAAACACAGCTTATAAGAAACTTATAATACATTGTAATAAGAGTGGAAGAGAGAGAGCCTTGGAGAGCAGCATGATTTAAAATTAGAGATTAGAGAAGGGGTTATTAAGAAGGTAATGTTTAAATGAAATCTGAAAGGGGCTAAGTTTTGAGCCATAAGAATACCTGTGAGAAAACCATTTCAGGCAGTGAGGACAGTAAATGCAAAGTGGAAGTGAGCGTGCACATTCCAGGAAAAGCAAGGCAACCAGTGTTGTTGGATGCTGAGGAATTGTGTGAAATGATACAGAGAGGTAGCTGGGTATCAGGTCAGGTAGGGCCTTAAAAAGAGGGGGACACAGTTAAGTGGTAAATGTTCACTCTGCTTAGGAATGACCAAGGATAGTTGACATGTAACTTGGACATGGGATGGTAGAAAACCAGAACTGAAGCAAAGCTCTTACAATCCCAGGGCGAAGTCAGTGCTTGGACCAAGCTGGCAGTGATCAGACTCTGAGACTATTTTAATATAAAGTTGTTTTCAATTCAGTGGGTTGTGGACTATAAGAAGATGCAGAAAGTCAATGATAATACCTAATTTTTTGGACCGAGCAATTAGAAGGTAAGAGTTGGCATTGAGACTGGGAAAACTTTGGAAAAAACAGATTTATGGGGAAGATGAGGAAATCAGATTTGAAAATGTAAAGATTAATGTACCTGTCAGATATCCATAAAGAATTGTTGAGTATAGAATTAGATATAAATACTCATATAAAAATTAAATATATACATATCTGGGGTTCCTAGTACATAGTATTTAAAGCAATCAGGATCGTTGAAGTCACTAAAGAACAAGAAACATGGAGGTCTTAGAATTGAGCCTTATTTCCAGCGCAAAAAATCAAAGGAATGCCTGATTAGGAGACCAAAAGCCAATTTATATAGTTTTGTTTGGTGGTAATTGAACCAGTAAAATGAAACTAAACAGATGGTTCGGGTCATGCAGCCTGTGAAACTGCTTCTACATTCATGAGGCATTTATGAACGCTTGATATGGAGTAATGAAGATACATATAAATAATAAAGTACTAACAGAGAAATTGAAAATTGTGTAATCCAGTACAAAGGCTGTTCAATGAAATGGACAGAATATTATTCTGTCAAAGAAAGAGAATTTATGACTGGAGAAAAAGGTATACTAGTAACAGAGTATGAGGAAAACTCAGATATTTAGAGGAACTTGTGGTTTTTGCAGTTTAGTATAAGTTTTCAGAGTCAGAGCTTCTGTTTGAAAATGCTTATTCACTTCACTTCTTAACTGTAAGATAAATAAGGTTCATCTGTGGTGCTAAATAATGCTGCATATCCATTTTATTTTTATTTTTGAATGGATGATTTATAGTTTTCCACTCAAAGCAGCATTCAAATATAAATGAATATGAATACATTTGACATTTAGCAATATGTGCACAGAATCTGAGTTGAATCTAGATATAATGCCATAGCTGTTTAGCAGTATATTTATGTGAGCAAAAAAAATGCATTTTCATAATATCATTATAGTCTGGATTTGCATATAAGCCACATTCAGTAGATATAAACAGAAACAGATACCAAATTTATTCAAGCTGGTCCTTGCTCTGTTTGACTTGCTATTTTTGAAGCAGTGTTTTACTCTCTTCCTCAAATAGAGGTTATTAATCTTCAAATGTTCTTGATAGTGTAGAGTGCTACACAGAGCAAAATTGCTTTCACTTTAAGCTTTAAGAAAATTATAATATTGAAATAACTTTTTAGGGAGGTGGAGGCCAGAGGGTTGCCTCTTCCTTTTTTTCACATAGTTCCTGACTTATCTCTTTCCTTGAAAAATTTCTTTCTCTACAATCTCACTTCCTAATATGATGTTTTCTTCTCCATGCTGCCTTTTTGTCTGTTTGCATTGACTTGTGTATCACTCACATAGAAACACATGAATACACATAGGCACATGTACACACACTCACATGGCAGTGAAAGGCACTACATTATCCAGGGAAAGGAGAAGGATATTCTTTTTCCTGCATCCTTTCTTTTATCAGTTTCTCCTGGAAGGTATCCAGCAGACTTTTCCCTCTTACTTCATTTGCCAAGGTTGTGAACAACCATAATCAAACCAGTCACTTAGAGTGGGAAGGTGACCATTCGGTCTGACTTATACCAACTACAATACACCCCGTAATGCAGACAGATGGAAAAACTGGGACTCTTTCAGGCATAAGAAAGGGGGTGAGGAGTGGATTCTAGAGAGACAACTCTGCCTCTCACACCCAGTGTGGCAGCCTGAGGGAGCTACGTGGCATCCTGGGAAGAGGCTTGGGAAGTGCGGAATGAGTGATGCTATAATCCAAAGATCTGTAGTAGTCACCTCTCCTGCCAGAACAAAAGGCCAGGCAGCACCTCCAACTCCTCTCCCTCTGTATCTTCATGGCAATCCTCTCATTCAGTATCACTAGTCTGAGTGGTAGGGGGAAAGATAACAAAGGATGAAATAGCAATGACAACTCATAGTTCTCCTCAGAACAAGTATCTGTTGAGTCTGGGCTCTCTATCTAGAATTTTACCAAATAATCTTTTCCCTCAGTAATTTGTTTTTATGCTCCTGGAACTTTCATGTATAGAAGGCTCTGAAAATTTTCTTAAGACAGTTGTAGAGTTGCGTGTGATTTGAACGACAACATTATATGCATGTGTAATTTGGAGCAAGTCACTTGTATTCTCTTTGCTTTCATTGCTTCCGCTATAGAAGATATGTGTAACTCTCAAGTCTTTTTAAGTCACTTTATAATAACCCATCGCCAGTCTCTATAGTTAATATTCACTTTGGATTGCAAATATTTTATAAACAATGTTAAAGGAGTCAGGGAGGGTATATATTGGTTAGATATATATTCATTCTTGCAGATGGAAGTTTGCAAGTAGTAGCTGTATTCATGCTTATTGTATTGTTTATTTTTAAATGAGGCAGCATTTGTCTTGAACTGAATAGTGACTGCTTGCCTGTCCCCTTCCCACTCCATCTCTTTACTCCAAGCAATTCAATAGATATTTTAAAATGTTTCTGATTTTAGCCAGACAACATAGGACATTTGATATTATACTTTTGATCAGTATTGAGACACATTTTAAATAAATGCCGTTCTGATAGCACTTGACTGCACTTTATTTTTCCTTTATAAGATTTCTTGGGAACTGTTTCCTGTATGTCTCACACCAGCAATGATCTTTCATTTTCCTGAAGATTAAGTTATTGTTTTCATCATATGCTCTTCTTGTGTTTTGTACCTGATCTTTCCTACTTTTTTTTTGTTTCATAACTCTTAATTGCTAAGCTGTTGAGAGCTCAGTTCAGATCCATCTGCCAAATATGAGTTTTGTGTGTCTTTGCTTTACCACACTCTGATTTTCTCTGTGCACCGATGTTTTGCCAACTTCATATCTTTAAACAAGTTATAGAGAATCATTAAAAAATGTCATCTTGTGAAACAAATTAATAAATGAGAGCTAGTGGTAACGTGATGCACATCATTGCAGAGATCTTTATAGTTTTGCTTCCTATATGTGACAAGTGTTTTTTTGTGGCTTCTTTTGAAATTCACAAACACCAGCATGTCTGTTGTGAACATAAACTGGAAAACTGACTAACTCACATGAAGAGTTACCCATAAAATTAGTTGGGAGATATTTGAGTATGAGGTGAAAACATTGCCCTACTTAAAGAATTTTTACCCATAAAATTTGCTTAGGGAGTTTATCACATATTAATAAGCTTGTGGATTTGAAAAAAGAACATCTAATCTATAGTCTGGATGAATAAAGTCTGTGTGTGTTTGTGGTGGGTGAGGGTGGAAGGAGAAGGATAATAAGAGACTGTAGGAAAAAAGAAGCACTGTCATATTGTTATAGATGACTTTCTAAAAGAGATTGTAAACTCGATGTCTTTCTCTGGAATCATTCTCCCCCCCCCCAACCCCCCACTGTCTTAACAGCAACAGAAAAGTAACAGATGGATAAGTAAAAGGAGTTTAAAATTCCAGTCATTTCTTCTCAGGATTTAAGAAATTCTGTTTATGGTGTCCTTGCAGATTTGTGATCTGGTTTGTGGAGCTCTCTACCCACCATAAATATAATGGTTTACAGCTGCCCCACATAGAAATTCAAAATAGATTCAATTTCCTTTTAATTTAGACTTTTTGTTAATAAGAAATGTGTCCTAAGGGCTTGTCTTACCTATCTCTTTTCACTTCCAGCCCTGCCTGGACTCTCAATAAATATTTGATTATTCTTAGAGTAATAACATACTGGAAGTCTGTGGTCTGGAGAAGGCTTTGATTCACTTTTACTTGATGTATGGCCTTAATCAGACATTAATTATTCTTGACCCATGAACATGCAGAAATAATGCTTACTTTAAAGAAAAATGTTTTGAAGATAAACTAATTTTAGCTATCTAGAGTTTGTGTCATTAAAATTTTGGTCAGTTATAGGAAAAAAAGTATAAAGATAATATATTAGTGAATGTATAATGCTATAAAGCACCTTTAAATAGTTTAGGCAGTACATTTAAAAATAATTCTTTCTCCATGAAGAATAGAGCTGGTACCTTTTCGTCTTTCTCAGTGCTATATCAGATCAAATACATTTTGATTCATTGTATTTATAAGCTTTGGAGAGTAAGTTTTTTCTCTACTGAATTTTAGTCAATGAGAGTATATTTGGGGAGGAAGCATGCCTATCAAATTACCAGTTTTCAAAGATGTTCTAGACCTAAATTAATGCTTTCTCCTCTCTAAGTATATTTTGTTCATTTCACATGCCAGATATTATGCTAATTGTTTGCATATATTATTCATCGAGTAATTGTAGACCATTCCCCTGAGAAAACCAACGTCTGATTATCAATCAGCCAATAATTCTTAGAATCTCTATGTTTAAAGCACTGTGACTGAGTGACCAATCCCTCAGGTATATATGGTAGGAACAGACTGAAAACTATTGAACTACTAATAAGTGATTATGGTCATTTTAGATAGTGATTAGTGTTATGAAGAAAATAAAATGGCAATAAGAAATTACCGGTAAGGGAAAAGAATTTTGACTAAAGTATTCAGAGAAAGCTTTTCTGAGTTATTGAGAGGAGCACTGAGTCCTGATTTTCAGGGGCAGTAATTCTAAGATCTGGACACAAGTAATCCAAGAAGGATCCATAGAAAGCTCTGGAAAGGAATGAGCTTCCCATGCCCCAGCAATTTAGTTTTAAGTCTAGTGGAGTGGAGAGCTGATGTGTGGTATTGGGAATGAGGTCTATAAACAAGAAGGGTAAGAACCTGTGTGTCTTGGATTTTATTGTAGTTGTATAACTAGAATAAAAGAGCCACTGAAGAGGTTCACAAAGGAGAGTTGTGATTTGATATGTTGTATGCCTCTAAATTTGGTATTTTTTAAATCTTGAAATAACCAACTTATAGGAAATTTATAAATATGGCTCAAAACCTTTTGCCCCTGGTACCACTGGATAGTAATTCACAAAACCTCATACCCAGGACCCTATCTTGTGTGTTTCCTAAAAGAAGGGCATGCTGTTCCTACATACCAGTAATACAAGTATCAGTGCCAAAAACTAGCATTGTTATTAGGGAAATGCAAATCGATACAGCACCAAGGTATCACTCCCTGACCATCAGAATGATTATCCAAAAGGAAAGAAGCAACAAATATTTGGAAAGGATGTGGAGAGATGGTAACATTTATCCATTGCTGGTAGGGATGCAAGTTGGTGCTGCCATTTACAGAAAGCAGTGTAAAAATTCTTCAGGAAATTAAATTTAGAATTTCTGTATGATCCAGTTATCTTCAGGATGTTTATCCAAAAATGCAATAGCTGTAATTCATATTACTTTCTCTAATGTTCAAACCCCTTGTTGTTTTTGTTGGTGTTCTCCAATTCTCAACAGCATTTCATTCAATGGTTCCACAGATCTGAACAGTTCTTTTTTAATCTTTCCTTGACTTTCATGAACATTACTACACTTTAGAAAATTGCAGGTCAGATGTTATATAGAATACTTCCTTTGTCAACTTCTGCTATCTCCTTATGATTAGATTTTAAATGGTCAGCCTTTGACAGGAATATTGGTCAAGTAATGCTCTGATCTTTTTATTGATCTTTGCCAAGTAGCACATGCGTTTATTTGTCCCATTAATAGTGATCTATTCTTGATCATTAGTTGATGAGGATGATAATATTTCTGAAGATAGAGCTCGTGCCAGGGGAGTGCTAAGTCCTCCATGTGTATTAACTCATTTAAGTCTCATGCAATGCATTGTGGTGCTGGTACTGTTATTTTTC
Organism: Uropsilus gracilis; assembly: GCA_004024945.1. Classification (NCBI taxonomy): domain Eukaryota; kingdom Metazoa; phylum Chordata; class Mammalia; order Eulipotyphla; family Talpidae; genus Uropsilus; species Uropsilus gracilis. The sequence continues at coordinate 119,347 of PVHY01001706.1, forward strand.
TCACTTTCTAAATGCAAAGGCAGAAATACAGAGAATTTCTGACTCAGTGGCACATGTAAGAATTATTGAAGTAGAACTGTAGAAATCATGCTAATAATTATATGCCAGGACTCAACAACTGAGTTCCAGGACATCACCTGAAGGTACTTGTACCAACATGTCTCAGATCACTACTATCAGTGAATTTTGAGTTTGCCATTGTGATCAATTTTATTTGTGACTCTTCCAGCAGACCATCATTGGTAACTTGAAATATTCTGTCATAGTGAACTCACAGTGTTGATTTTAAAGTAAAATGATCTGCCTTGCTTTTATTACTCAGTAAAAAGAGAGTGTGAAATGAGCAAATGTAAGTCAGTGGTTCCCACATAAGTCAGCACTTCTCATAACACTGATTTGAGAAAGAATAGAAGTTAGTGAAACTTGATAGGTGCATTCTCCAAATGTGAGATATATTTTCCCATATTTGTTTCTGAAGAAAAGGATCTCAGCTTGAAAAAGCAATATACAACATTATCATTAGAATTGGCTGAACATAAAAATAATTTCAAAGCCAATTCTAAACTGATTTATTTTACAGACCACAAGAGGCTAGATTAATTTCTGTCATGAGTTTTTTAATTTGTTGACTGCTTAACCAAACAATAGCTCAGAAATTATCCCTTTTATGCTCACCATATACTTTAAAGTAAATATTACTTTCCCTACTAGTAAAGAGAAGTAAAGTTTAAGGAGCCATTAAGTGACTTTTTTGTAACTGTGATTCTCTAATTTGGGATCAAGTCACACTGTACTGCAAAGGTTCACAATGGAGTATATGGACTTTGGGGTCAAGCTCAAGGCTACCACAAAGGAACATATTATATTGAGTTCACTATTTGTACTGAACTCTTACTCAGTGTTTTGAACTTATTAGCACAGTTTATAGAACAGGTAAAATATATGAGTAGAGTAGAACAAGTAAGTTATTTCTAAATGCACATGCACCTATATAGGAGATACATTAAAAATGTTTTGGTGCAGAGTATTTTTTATTATGATTGATTTTGATTATGTGTGACTACAGAATATGTAATCAAAAAGTTTAGTGACTACCATGTTTCTTTGATGTTTTCTTTGCTGTGAAGTCACTGTGTGTATTATACTTTTAATAGTATATTTTAATCCAGTGAGTTCTCTTTTTCTTTCATTTCTTTCCTATAAACCTCTATCAAAGTTGTAACCTCCATTAGAAATGACTCCTCCTCTTTGATTTAGTCCATCCCACTAGCATGCTTCAAAAACAGTGCTTAAAATTACAGCTATTCTTAATAGAGTAAATCAATAGAACTTTTGTGCTGTTAGAAATATTCAGTTATAGACTGTCTGATAACAGCAGTCCTGCGACTTATTAAAACATGGTCAATGCAACTGAGAAGTTTTTAAAATTAAATTTTAGCCGGGCATGGTGACTCGTGACTGTAAGCTTCAGCCTATGAAGCAGCTGGGGCTAGGGATCGTGATTTGAGTCCTGCTTGGGCCCCGTAGTGAGACCTAATTCCACAAAATAGCTGGGCGTGGTGACATGCTTATGTAATCCCAGCTACCTGGAAAGCTGAGGCTGGGGATTGCTTGAGTCTGTGGTACCCCGGGCAACGAGAGCCTGCGGTTCCATGGGCAAAAATAGCGAGACCTAGTCTCCAAAAAAAAAAAAATAATAATAATAATAATAAATAAATAAATAAATAAAATGAAATTTTATTTTAAATTTAAAATTAAGTACATTTTTAATTGTATTTAATTTTAGAAAATTCTGATTTAAATGTAAGCAGTCATATACCATACTACAGAGAACAGTTTTAGAAATCTATGATCAAAAGGACTGGACTAGTCTGTGTATTCAAGTATAAATTAGGGTTCTCACTTTTAAAACGACTTGATTTTTGAGAACATATTTTATGTCCACATCATTCCTTTTTTTCAAAGCCCTATATTAATAGGACACAATTAGGTTGAATAATCTAGAAGGAAATGTATCCTTTTCAGTCCAGTGTGCATTTACAGTGCCCCTGTTACACAGAGGATCTAAGACGATAACCACATTTCCTAAAATGGGGCTGTTTAAATAATTGGCTTTCTGTTGCCTCCCATGTCACATGAAATAATGATTATTCTTCATTTGAGGGATGCTAATGGTACTGGAAGTGCTGAAAGGTGATGCATCAACTACATTTGTGGGTGTTTTATGACTCAATTTGTCATTTTTAGAAAATGCATTGTGTTTTACTGAACAAGTTACATTTGGATAGCAAAATTGGCAATGGGTTTCAGAGAGAGGTTTCTACTTTTTAAGAAAAGTGTGTATTGTAAAGTATATAAAAAAGGTACTACTTAGTAATCACATGTGTGCCTGAACAGCATTGTATAATCAAGCATTTAATTTCTTCAGACACATCTTACCTCTCTCACCAATCAGAAAATAATATAATTTTATTGTTAAGAGCTCTCTTATCTCTCCCCTGCAATTTAATTAATACTTGTTAAGAAGAGGTAGCTGTCAGATGAGAACTGAATTTTTGAATTTCCTATTGTCTTCTGATGGAGTGGCAATCTAAATCTTTTTATTTAGGTATATTATTTTCAAGAACTTTTTGAAATGACAATTTCCAAGCTTTTCTGATTATGAAGAGAAATTTTTAGCATTTGAATAAATAGATTGAATGGTTGATTTTTCTTCCATAAAAGGAGATAATAGAGAAGCCATTTAAAAAAGACAACAATGAAGATATTTTAAAGTCAGAATAGCTATTATCCTCCAGTTGTATTGTTTTGCTCAAAAATGTTGGTGATAGATGCCTTTAGGGTTAGGCACAGGATCCTAATACATTTCTGCCATATTTAAAAATGCAAAGAAATAATTTTTGGAAAGGCTACAGGGAAACAAACCTAGATTAATCAACCATATTTTACCTTTCTAAAATTATTTGTTTCTTTTACAAATATTTCTCAAATGCTGACAGCGTGTAAGCACTGGGGATCTACTGGTCAAGGTAGACATATGATTCCCAGTGGTAAAACTTGCATTCCAACAGGTGTGCATATAGATAGATCAGACAAACTGACAGACAGACAAAATAATTGTTCTGATAGATGTAAAGGAAATGAACAGTAAACTGAAATAGAGAATAATAAATAGAACTTACTCTGTCTTATAAATGCTTCTGAGAACAATTATCTGAGGAATTAGTATATACATGAAGGTCAAAAGAGAACTAGCTAGAAGATTTAACATAGAACAATTTTTCAGATGCCATACCGTATATTTGTCTTCTGTGCTATCTCTCCCTAAATTATAAAAAGTTTTTTTCCCAAAAGTTCTTTGGCATCTTTTCATAAATTTATTAATTTGTGCTTGTATTTTCAAAATTTATATAATCAAATTGTTCCCGTTTTGTCCATAGTATTGTAAGGCGGTTCACTTTTGCATATTTATTTTGTATTCAGCAATATTCTTTTATCCAATCTTCTAAATTGCTTCTAATTTTAATAATGTGTAGACCCTTTGGAATTTTCTATTTAGTCAAGAAAAGGGTAAAACTTGGAGCTGACCATAGATTTGAGGCAAACATCTAGGGAGGTGTATGGAAAGGTGTCAAAGCTGTGGGGAAAGGAAGAATGCACAGAACTGTGGTGACAGTTCAGTGCTGTGGTGGGAGAAATATGGGGACTACACCTAAGGGGAAAACAGTAATGTAAGGAGAAAAAATGCTTCAGACAGTGATGGACCAAATATACAACTGCAGTCCTATCGGACTGCACGTTACTGGCCTAGATAAGTGTACTCTACAGCACACTTATAATGACAAAGCTGCCTAAGGATGTATTCCTCAGAATATGTTGCTTTCATTAAACGACACTGTCTGTATCTATAAAATGGAACATTATCAAAAAGAACAATCCATAGTATCAATTCATGCTATAACATGAACAAAGCTTGCAAAAATGCTAAGTGATAGACTATAGACACAAAGGTCAGATGTTGTATTATTCTATTTACATGAAATGTTTAGAATAGAATACACTTTTAAAAATGAAAAGAAGTCATTATCATGAGTCCACTATTGATAGTTTTGAAACATTGATTCCATCTTCACATGTTTTATTTATATTTCTTACTGAGCTGACTAAAAAGCATTTTGCTCTTAGGATGGAACTTCTTTGTATTTTTCCTGATTCTAAAGTAAATGCTTCAAGATTATTTTATTAATGATGTTTGCTGTAGTTTTTTTTTTTTTCCTGTTTTTATCTTTGACCAGGTTAAGGCAGTTCTTACTTATCCCTGTGTGATAAGAAGTTGTTTTGAATTTTATTGAGTGCTGTTCTGTAGTCTATTCATATAATGCTATAGTTTTTCTCTACTATTGACTTAATGTCTTGATTCACACTAAGATTTTTGTCATTTTAATCATACTTGGATCCCTGGGGTAAATTCAGTATGGCCTTGGCTGCTTTTGGTTTACAAGTTTCTGTAGAATTTCTAAATCGGTATTTTCAAATAATAATGATTTCTCATCATACTATATACTTTAAACATACACCATTTAATTTTTCACTTATATGTCATTAAAGTTGGGGAGAAAAAGAATGGTTTTTCATTATCATTGACCATACCAGAATGTCCATTTTTGTATTCAAAACTGACTCATAAATTTCTATACACTAGACTGATTTTGTGTGAGATTGTTATAATTTGTTAATGAAGAAAAACTTCTAATAATGCATTAGGAGCACTAAGTCATTTAGACAACAGGGGTTCAGTCATATTGAAGAGACTACATCTTATTTGTGCTGCTCAGTTGACCTTACAGCTATCCTTGTAAGTGGAGACAGCCACAAGGTTAGCACATGCATTCCTTACACTAGTTCCAGATTTTAGTATCAGGAAAAAATGAGGGAGGATGAATGATTCATCAGCAAGGATGACTCTTTCTTGGAGAGGTAAGCAAAATTCCATGTGGATTGCTATTTAGCAATGATAAATCATAGCGGTTGAAAATGTTGTACTATTTTCTTCTATCTTTCTGAGTTCTGTTCATAGAAAAATGGACTGTGAGCAAGCTACTTTCCTCAACCTGTATTTTTATAAATGATGCACTGTCAAAACTGTGAGTAATCATGGCAGTTCCCTCCCTGAAATTATCATGCCAAAGTATATTAACTATTTATTAAATATATAAGCTTAGCATCAACCAGATTTACTTTGAAAATATATTTTAATTCATTTGACCAAAAGTGTTTCTGTTGTTTTTGCTGTAAGAAAGTTGGAACAATGTACCCCACCTATCTAAGAGACACTGGTCAGGGGTCAATGCAAACTCAAGTTTTTTAAAGCTTTACTTGACTCTCACTTTCCTCTGTTTAATATTAACTTTCAAATCTTATCTCAGTAAGTGGGGATCAGAGAGTATGTCCTGTTTCCTTATGTCTTTGGCAAGACCCTAGACATCTAACTCAAGAGACACACATTTACGTGGTCCTGTTGACCTCAGTGTGAAACCATGAAAATTCAGTAAACTTTCGTACTAAGTAACAGACTCGCCTTTATGAAATCAGTATGCCAAAGTTGAATAAGAAAAGAAGGAAAACATTTTGTATAAGGGCACCATGCCAGCAAGATACTTGGCACACATTGCACATTTAAAAAATAGTTGCTGAATGACTATTTTTTTTTCAAATGAATCTCTGATAAATGAGAAAAACTGATGGTCTGAGAGTATGTTTAGAAATTTTAAGTGTGTTAAGTTTCTGGACAGAGCTTATTTTTTAGTTAAGAGAAGTACACTCAAAGTACCTTCAGAGTCAGAGGGAAAATGTCTGGGGGAGGGGTGTGTGTGTGTGTGTGTGTGTGTGTGTGTGTGTGTGTTAGGATTTTATTTGTTCGCGATTAGTAAAATACTTACAGTCCTTGGATTAGAGTGAAGTAAGTTGTTAATGTGTTGTAGCCCAAAAGGGGGGAAAAAAAACCCTTGAGTTCCTTAAACAGGAGAGTATTCTGGGCTTTCTTGTCATTGCCATAATGACCAGCTGAAACAGCCTTCCTCAGACTTCTCATATTGTCTCATATTCCAGCAACCAATTCTTTCAGGTATAGGAGGGCTTCAGGGAAGCTTTTTGAGCTGATAATAAAATGTCTCTGTTTCCCTTCTGCCTGTTATTCCTTTCTTATTCACATGCCCTGTTGGATTTATGTTAAGGCCTCTCATACATAGAACAAGTGAGAAAGAGGGCAGATTAGTTTCTAAGGACTTAATAGCACATTTATGATTTATTTAAATTTCTCACATTATTGTAGTCCCCGTAGCTTGCCCACCACCACATCACCAGTGACCCATTAATGATGCAAGAAAAAAATTTTTAAAGGAATAATAAGGTTTTCTTAAATAAAAAAAAGAAAAAGAAATAACACTTCAGAGTGCCTCTCCAACTCTACAAGTATTAAACGCTCATAAATGCTTACATTCCAGACACTTTGCTAACACATTCAAAAAAGATTCTTGCAGTAGTCCTTCTTTCGCCTCATTTGACACCTGAGGAAACTGTAGCCTGTCAAGGAAGTGAACTTGTCCCTAAGATCACAAATCAGGATTTGCACAATTCCAAGCTCGAAATCACTGACCTATGAAGGTACATGATTATGCAATTTTTAACTTCAGAGGGGAAAGTAGAGGAGGATCCCAGAGGAAACTTAATATACCCTGAAGCAGCTGAGAAGAATGAAGTGTTAGTTCTTCAGTGTGGAACCTCCTTAAGTGGAATCCAAGTCTTGACCTTGGGCCAAAAGTCCAAGTCAGCGGGGTACCCAGAGCTCCTGTCTGAGGCAGATGCTGTCTTTAGGCACTGTAATAGGCACACATCTTCCTCCCTACATGCAGCAGTTACTGGATTTGTAGAAATATACTGGAAATGAGGAAGTTATCCCATCTGTGCTGATTGCTATTTGATTGCTTGTTTATATCAATGCTTAGCTAAATTCCATCATGTGAATATATTGTGTACTAGGATATTTCTTGAATATGATGATACATTTTCTTTTTTAGGAGAAATTTTGAACCTAGTTATCTTGTATTTCATAAAATTTAGTTGGTATAGTGAAATAAGAGGGCTGTGTGTGCAAGTAGATCTTCAGTTCCTGACAGGTCATGTTCATAAGCAACCAATGGTAATACCACCCTCTCATTTACACCCCTGTACCCTTGGCCATGTAACTGACATAATGCCTGGCACATAGTAAGTTCTTTAAAAGATTCATTAGGAAAATATTTACTTCTGTAGCCAATCCCAATTTATTTCTTTATCTTATTTGTAGAAACTGTTTGGGAAAGAAATTTAAGGAGTGCAAACAAATACAATGAAAAGTTTGGGGGGCAGAGAATATTAAAAAAAATAGTAAAAGAAACAAAAAGTTAACCCTTGGATTAAGTTTACCAGTATTTCAGGAGAAAAAAAAAAGACATAATTGAGAACTGGCCCACAGATGTGGAAAGTGTACTCTCAGAGGGACTCACATCATGTTCAAATTCTTTTGTTCACATTGCTGAAAACTTGAGCCAGCCACATTGGGGCAAGCTACAAGATAATTAAGATGAAATGGGTGCCATATGTGACATAATAGCACAGGGCCAAATGTTAGCAGGCAGTGTGCTGTGTGCAGAAAAGAACCCTGCCACTCATCCTAAATCCCCAACACCTGTTGTGAGTCCCCTGCTTTTTCTGTTAGCCCATTTTTGATGCTACCATAGACGAAGTTAAAAAAAAAAAAAAGACAAAAGATTTTCAAGCAAGAATATAGAGGAGATCAGAGCTGTTTATTATCTTAACCAAAGTTATTTCACTTATCTGGCTGACTGGGTGGTACCCAGTTTTTATGTTCAGTACTCCAAAAGCTGATTTTTCTCTTTCATAGCCCTTGCCAAAGCCAGAACTGTCCTAAAATAATTCCTAAATAGTTGTACTTTCCTGCCAGAAAGTAAAAAAAAAAAAAAAAAAAAAAAAAAACAACAAAAAACAGAACCTTGTGAAGTCCATTTGTAGGAGGACATTGGGTGGAAAACAAATTCAGTGATTCAATGGAATAATTTTTATTTTTGGTAGCTTATTTGAAAGTTTTTGCCTCTGTAATGGAAATGTGCTATGAGAAATACATCAAAAGATCAGATTTAACTCTGAAAAGCATGAGGCCTGCATAGCACATCTTTCTTTAAGTATACTTTAATCTCTTAAGAAGAAAGGCCCAATTATGTACCAATGTCTGTTGTTAAATCAAATGCATGCACTCTGGATATATTTACTTATTACAGATAGTTAATGAGTATTTAGTCAAATGAGACCTCCAAATTTTATTTATAATCAAATATATTTAGAGATTTATATTTATATGTATTTTTTCTAACAATATCTTTAATGTTTTAAAATTTTGCTACCCTGACCTTCATAAAATATAATTCACATTTGTAGTAGTTTATTAACAAATATATATTTGTCATATAGCTTCCAAAATCAAATTTAGTCACAAAATATTATAGAATTCTAAAATGTACTCATGAATATTTTGCAAAATTAATAAAATGTCATATTAATTTTTTTTGTAAAATTATTTTTCCTCTTCATATTTTAGTTAATTATTTGGTGATAGAAAGTTAAATAAACCATGTTTGCATGGATTTATATAACTTTTTTTCTGATAGTAGAGTTATTTCTGATGTTTATACTTACATGAAGATATGTTCCTGCAACTTTAAACTTGTAAAAATAGAAAACTAAAATCTGTAAATGGATTTTCATAAAAATAATTAAAATACTCTCACCCTGCTGAATTAGTTTACCTAGCTAACTTTGAGTATAAGAAAACTTTTAATGTAACCAAATTGATTTGAGGAATTCAGTGCATCTATATAATATAAATAGTGGCTGTGTGCTTCAAAACACAAAAAACTGTTAAATATACTTGCATGGCCACTAATTGCAAAATGATCCATCAGCCTGTGTGACTAGAGTGTAAGTTTTATTTTCTAATGATAATCTGCTTAGATTCACCCAAATACTTTACCCCGCCTACCACATGACTTGTAATAAATATTCACAGGTTGATGGCCAGTGTTTCATTCTCAGTCTGGAACTGATGGAATCCATTGCTGTTCTTGACTCTTTTAATCATCAGGCTATTATTCTCTTGATAAACTCAAAATGAATCAAAGAAAAATGTCAAGTACAAGAAAGACATACCAGTGGTATATTACTCCTAGTGTAATATAGAGAAATAAAACCATACAGAAATAAACCAAAAACGAACCCTGGGAATGTGACTGAAATCTGTGGTAACATACACCCGAAGAGGTGGGAGCCCCTATTTCTGATTCATACATGGTGTTGTTAATCAACATGACCTTAATAAAAAACAAAATAAGCAAAAACCAAAAACAACCCAAAGACACACAGTAAGCCCAACATAAGAAGATGTGAAGGAGTAGAGAATTTCCTTTAGCTGAATCTAGGAAACCTCCAAGTCTAGGAAACCTCCAAGTTGATTGGATATGACATGAATCTACTTTGTCTTTTCTTTGTTGAACTGCTAATCACATGGAGTTTGAGAAATAATGGGCTCTAGTTCTTAAATATTATTGTAATCTTCATCATGCTGATGTTAGTGATACACTTACTGTTTTGATGTGAACATTACTGATATTGCCCCTTAACGTTTTCATCTGTGTTCGTCCCTTCTCAAAAATCACACATTTTTTTACTTTTGTCAGAATAAGAATTTCTATTGAAATGTCCAGTGTTTACCAAAGGTTGGTTGTGTTCCTCTCTTAGGAATTATAGTTTTTAACTTAAAAGTATTTAGAATTTAATCCTAACTTCTTCTAAAAGAAAGGGAAGTTTCAAAATACAAGATTTGCTTTTCCTAAGATTTATTTAGCCCCAGGTGCCTCAAGAAATTAAGTGATTCTTAGATTGTTTGCATCTTTCACATCTGCCATGTGCCTTGCCCATAGCAAGCAGGAAATAAACCTTTACTGACTAATTGAGTAAAGTTTATTGTTTGTACTTTTTAGTATATAACTCTGACAAGGTGGTTTTCTTCATGACTGTGGACCACTTCTGAAATTTCTAATGTTGTCTTTTCCTTTGAACTTTTGTGGAAAATAATTGAGTTATTTTTCATACCCATTTTCCCATAACCCAGTCACTGTAAATATTAACTATGCTGAGTTTGTATTACTGTGAATTCATTTTGTTATAGATTCACTCAACTGGAAGTTTCTATGTAATAAAATGTGAATGACATTTGAATTACTTGGAACCAGCAAAATGTTTTTACAGTTTTTGGAGAACTGAGAGCACAGTGCTACAAAACAGTATAAATTGATTATATCTGAAGAGGTCTCAGCAACAAATAGCTCTACTCTTATAAGTTTATATATTTTAATGAGTTGGAGCAGATATTCATTTTACAGAAATGTGTGTTTTAATAGTTTTCAAATGAGCCACATGACTGATGTTTGCTCTAAAAGAAATCCTTTGACAGTGGATGTACCATTAAAATATCAAGTTAACTTTATTGAAAAGTGGTATCTACAGAAAGCTTAACATTGTGCATTAGCTACTCTGAGATGCAAAGCACTTGTCTGCATACTTTCCTTTTAGCTTTAGTTCTCTTTCCCAGCTGTCTATAGTTTCTCATTATTTAAAGTATTCAGTGTACTTGTTTGCAATTGGTATGTCTTTATCACCTCCCACCTTAACAAAACAACCAAATGACTGTCAAAATCACTTTAGAAATTTCAAACCTTGAACATAGTCTTGAAAACTGTTGACCTCCAAGAAATTATTTGATGTTTTATGTACCATTGAGTGACTGAGTTTCCTTAGCATTGTACCTCACCCTGCAGAATTATTTGAGACAATTAGTGTTCCTATTACTACTACCTCAGGCATCCTTATTACTGCTGCCTCCTATCTCACCCCACTTAACAGCCTTCTGATTTTGCCCCCACACCCCAGCATTTTATCCTCCACCTCTCGCTATCCCTTCTGTCAAGAATCTTACAGTCTTCTCTTGGCCCCCACAATAGGTTAGACTCACCTCAGCATAAATTCCACTTCTGTCTGTTAAAAGTTATGTGACATTAGGTAGAACTACCTAGGCCTCGTGGTTAAACTCCGTCAGTGATTCATCTTGCCTTCTGTTAAAATCTAGACACATCCAGGGGAAACTCTTTTAGGACCTGGAAACTGACTGCCTTTCTTTCCTCATCATTTTCATACCCCTACTCACTTTCTAGGTACCAACCTTAATGAAGTACCTAAAATTCTTCAAGCTTCAACATAGACATGCTTCTGGAGCTGTATACCTGCTGTTTGCTTGACATGAAATGCCTTTCATATTTTCTTTATCTGGTTGCCTTTTTCCCCTCTCCTTATGCATAATTCCCTGAGGGGGAAAAATCTATCTCTTTAATCTCCATTTTAGTTCCTAACACAGAATAGATAAATGAGAAATGAGTGCTGCTAGATGAGTGAATCCACAGGACCTAGTCAGATTCGCCTTTTGTTGACATTTTTCATTGTTGTCTCTTTAGTTCTAATGAAAATTAACTGTTTTCCTTCTTTCTCTCCTCCCTCCTTTTTTCTTTTAGCTATCCTATGTGTCTCCGACTCAGGAATTTATCTAAAAGTACAGCTCTGGCATCGAAAAGAAATCTTCGATCCCCACTTCCTGCAAATCCATTCTGTGCTCTATATCTCACACACCCTCTAGTGGTGAATCTCCCATCAGCCTCTTCAGCCTTTCTCTTCCTTGCCAACATTCCTCTTCTCTCCTTGCCCAGCTTCCAGATGCCAAACCTGTCTCTTATCCATCCTTTGTCGTGTTCTATAGCGAACCATCTCTGTTTATGGCTTGCCATCATTGAGTTATTTCCTTCCTCAGGTATGACCCAGTGAGTTACCAGTCAAAATGTCTCCTACCACAATCTGCGCTAAGCTTCCATTCTGTATCTTTCCATGTCACTCGACTTTTTCTCCCCCATTATAGTATGTTTCTCACTATGCTTTTATGTTGCAACTTTTGGTTTTCATTTTACTTCTATTCATCTTTACTTGCAGCTCTTGTAGGTAGGAGCTCAATTAGTTCATCCTTCGAAGACACAGCAAGTAAACTTGATACTGTTTAATCAGTATACAAAACTTGTGCTTTGACCTAAACAGACCTTCCTTTGAATCATTATTATGCCACAAACAGCTATGTAATCTTTTTTCATTTCTTAGTTCCCCAGCTTATAAAAGGAAGATAATAATAATAAATTGCAACATGAATATGCAGATTAAATAAGATAGTATATGTAAAATTTATAGTTTGATGCAGTAGCCCATGGCAGAAATGTAGTAAAAGGTTATTATTGTAACTGCTATTGCTGATACAATGGTAGGTATTCACCATTTGAGAAAGGTACTTGTTTTGTTTGCCTGAATTCTTATTATTAATGGTATTCATTTAATTGTATAGCTAGTTTCTAGCTCAAAATAACTGGTTAGAATTTGTCTCATACTTGCTGTTCAGTATACTTTTTTTGATATCTTACATCTTTTATTACTTACTCTGGTATTACAACATTTTCCTGGCAAAATGTGCTGCTTGCTTGCTTCAGTTTTTCTAACAGAGGGCCAAATCACTTCAAATATTTGTGAAAAGAGTTATTCCAACTTTCATCCTTTTAAACTCAAGTCTTTTTTTCCTACCATTTTTAGCAGTATTTATGAATTGAATTCCTACAGTTACATTCATCAAAATCTATGGTCAGAGAGCACCAAAGTAGTAGAGGGACTTCTTTGGACTACCAGATCTAACACAGTTTACCCTCCCATTGCATGTACCTTTTATTTAGTGTCTGTGTTCCAAGCCTGGGCAATACCATTTGCAAAATTCTTATACCTAAGATTTTGCTAAAACTGACATCAACTAAGGGAACTTCATGAATTATGCCTTCATAATTTGTAAGGGAAGATATAGTACAGATCACTGTTTACTTAATCAAATGTTATGTGCTTATTATTAATTAAAGCCTCATATAATTGAAATTATAGGAGAATGATTCAGTATGGGGGAATACCTGCTGTTGTTCCAGGGCAGCCCCAAGGGAAATGGGGAGAGCTGGGTGTGAGTCTTCACTGTGCACTTAAGAACTCAGAGCTAAAGCCAAAAGTGGACATGCAGAGATAAATGCAGAAAAAAAGGTCTATTTACAGTAGCTGCTGGTGGGGAGGTGAGGAGTGAATGAAGGAGAGAATTAAGTGACCAATATGTGGCCAAATGTAATCAATCCTGCTACAAATAGTACCCAGATACAAGTCAGGGCTGCAGAAACAAGAAGTCCTGAGATGACATATGTTCACTTACATACCAAGCACAGCTGTTTAACTTCATCCCTAGCTCCAACGGCTCCCCCATCAAGAAGGCCAGTTTATGGCATACTGGGATTTGTAGTCCAAAGCAGCTACATGTAATTAGGGGTAGAGTAAATAGAATGCCCTTTAGTAGTGTATTGTTTTCCTTTCCGAGATAAAATAATGATAAATGAATCAAAGGAACTATATATATAAGCCTAAAATGGTAAGAACTGATTGTGTATGTTTAAAAGATACATATCATTTTCTATACTGGCAAATTAGGAAACAGTACTAGAAATTGATTTTAGATTTTGTTCTATCATAAGAACAGGATATTTCCAGAAGCTAAAATACTGGAAGCAGAAATAGAATCAGCCTCAATTTCAACAACTATAGTGATGGTAATGATGACAGTAGTGGTGGTGATGATAAAAGATAACATCAGGCAAATTGTCAAGCAACATGCTAATCAATTAAGGGTCATATCCTTATGTAATTTTCATTAAAAATCCCTGTGAGTGATGTATTATTTTTATATTCATCTTTTTTTTTTTTTTAATGAGACTAGGTTTTGCTATGTTGTCCGGCATAATCCCGAACCCACAGACTCAAGTGATCCCTAGCCTTAGTCTCCCAGGTAGCTGGGATTACAGCCATGCACCACCACACCTGGCTTTATTTTTGAGAGTAGGACTCACTATGTTGCCCAGGGCAGTCTCAAATCCGCGGACTCAAGTGATTCCTAACCTCAGCCTCTCAGATATCTTAAAGGTAGACAAGCCAAGTCTTCAATGGGTAGTCCTACCCAACGTCACATTGCTGTTACAGACAGCGGTGAGGCTTTGCTGCAGTTGAGGTATCATTGCAATTTTCTTAGTTCTGATGTTTTGTTATTAAGGTAATAGATCTTTTTTTCTATGTGAAATCAGTAAATAACATGGGAATCTTCGCTAGGAATAAAGTAGCTCTTGACCAAAGCAGAAACACCAACCGTCCTTACCACCCTTTGGGGGGGAGTAGTAGACTGACAAAAAAGCATCTTTCTTATAAATTCTTTATGCTATTGACACCATTTTAAACTCTCTCCAGAAGGAGAAAAAGACTATATGATGTACATAGTGTGTTCCATATGCCAGCTTTACTAGGGAACTTTGCCAGTAATCCCACACCTTTGCAGAGCAATATTTGACCTCAAATCTAAGCAAAGGACAGAATGCAGTTGCAGTTGATATCAGTATCGTTTGATGCTAGACTTAGAGACATATTGTGCTCATTATCTCCATCTAGCTAGTAAATTGGCAAGGTTCTCTTTAGCAACCCAGAGGAGTAAAGTTCTCTAGCCCCTAGGCTTCTTCCAGCAAACCCAGATCTTGTTTGAATTTGGCCTTTCATCAGTTTTACTCTTGGCTTAGTCCCAGCATTCACAGGCTACCAATATTGTTTATTCAAGTAACATCTTATGAGACAAATTCTCCAACATCAAAAAAATAATTACCCCAAGGAGTATACATATTCTTAAATAAATGACCTCACTGAGATAGTTTAAAAACAAAACAAGAATATAAAAACTATAAGCACACAAAAAAATGAAAGTCTACTTACTACTGAGTTAGATCTCCCCTAGGTAATAAAAAATTTATATAATACCAAATATTTACTCTTAGGTGCAAAATAGCAAATATGACTGAATACAAAGCAATGAGGATAGACAAATGAAATTCCATAGCAAAAAAATGAAAATGAAAATACAATAATTCAAACAACCACTGAAAGCAAAATCACTTTTTGAATTCAAAGCAATATAAATTCTAAGGCATAACATGTAAATTTGAACATCTCTGAAATAGGTATTCTTCTTCCAATACTTTCGGTCACTCAATAGTTGTAATACATAATGCCTTTTTGAAATGAGAAGTGCTGTCATTTCTCCTTTAATGTCAGTGACTTTGGATCTCATAAAGTAAAATTTAAGAACCATACCAGGGACTATATGACACAGTAAGATCAGATTACCCATTGCCTCTCTGATCTCATCTGCTGGAACCATCCCTCTTCTTTAAACTCTGTTATATGGAATAGTCATAACACCTCCTTGTTCTCCTTGGACCACCATGTAACCTCCATCCTCCAGACCATTTCTCCTGCCAGCGATACGTTTCCTGTGGAGAACTCCATGCTTCACCCTGCAATGACTTCATGTTTATTCAAATGACTCTTTATTATTTAGACATTTTCTGGTGGTCATCTTATCTAAAATTTCATTATTTTGACATATGCTATTTCTTTTATTTTTCATTTTAGATTTTGCTACCTACTGATAGTTCATATTTTATTTATTTTGTTTATGGTTTGTCTCTTCCCAATAGAGTATAAACTCTGGAAAAGCAGACGTTTTTATCTTTTACCTTCACTACTGAATTTCCAAATCCTAGAAGAATGCCTGGTACAGAGAAGGCATTTAGTAAATATATGCTGAATATATGAATGGATATTTGTATATCAACTATATAAACTATAAATATTTATGTAGGTGCACCAAATGTAAATCAACTGGTGTGAAAGGAGTGGAATATCTTACATAGACTCCCCAGCAGAGCTAGTGTGTATTAGGTATCTTGTGATTTTCACCAGTGTCTTGTACTACATATCAGACTCAATTTGATAAGTTAATTTCCTGTACCTTCAGGTCAGGCTGTTTAGTCTGTATGGATGTTGTAGCATGGCACTTAATGAGACTTCCATTATAAAAATTGAAAAATGATGACAAGGATGGGAAGCTGAAGAAAATTTCTGATGTGAAAATTATCACCATGAACCATAGTTTTAATGGCATGTTAATGTAAAAGAATTTTGCAGTAATTTGTAATTCTATTTCCTTTATTTTTTCAATAGTAAAACTGAAGCCCAAGACTTCAGAGAATTAGCCAAGGTCAAGTACTAATTAGTACCAGACCTTGTAACTCTTCAACATCTCTGACTGAATCCAGTGTTCTTAACTAGTTCATATACATGGTAAATGCTGGGTGGCTTTTCAAAAAAAAAAAAAAAAAAAAAAAAAAAAGAAAGCATTATTTTAAGCTATTTTGATAGAATGTTCAATTTAGATTCTTTAACCTTAACAAAAATACATGATTCATCTGTCTCTGTGATCTAATTCAGTTTACAGCAGAAATTGAAAAACTTGAAGATAAAATGGAATGTGCTAATAATGCCCTAAAAGCAGACTGGGAAAGATGGAGGCAAAATATGCAAAATGATATCAAGTCAGCATTTACAGATACTGCTGAGGAGAACATCCACTACTATGAACAGGTAATTCACTATATTTGATATTGCTTCATTTTTGAGAAATTACCTTCACTTTTATCTTCTATCTTTTTGATATTGAAAGATTCTATCAAGGAACCAAGTATCACATTCAGAAGCCATTTTGGTGCTCATTGCCAGAAGAGTTGCCAATTCATAGAGTAATGCTAAATCTGCCACTGCAGCAAATGTGCTTATGTGGGGGAAGGACAAGTTTTCCTTCTTTTACAGTATGCCCAGTGCCTAACTTGAACAAAGCAGGATGTGAGAAAAAAATTGTGCTCCAATTTTATTTGTTTGCCCCTCAAGATTTGAACTCTTCAGAAACACTTGATAATGTTCCCAATGATTCTGTCATCTCAGTTCTTTTTCCTCTCCCTAAAAGTATTTGCAAAGTGAGGCAAGAAAGAGGTTTGAATGAGTAGAGTATCCGTTCTGGGTTTATACTGTATGGTCCTACCCGCCCCACTTTACATTCCTTAGCTGTTTAAAAAATCAGCAAAGGAACAGGCAATTCAGTTAACAAAAGAGTACCAATTTTTTTCAATTCAGGAAAGAGCTTAGTTCTATTTTTCTGTAACACTTCCTCAAGGTGGTTACTGTTTTTGAATAAATATTAAAATATAATTAGTTTTCTCCATCCAGCATATTCTAAACATCCTTTCTTGAGAAAACATATTTTAAACATAGGTCTTTAGCCTTTTCACTGGTTGAATTAATAAATACTTAAAAGTGATGTATTAAGAAAACTGTTAGATGTTTTATACCCTTTAGTACTTGTCAGTTAAAGGTACTTTGAAGTATGGTATATTTTGAAAAATTAACTGGGTTTGATATTTTTATTCAACAAGAATTCCTTGATCTCCTGTGAGCAGACAAGTGCTGGCTCTGGAGAAAAACAGTGCAAGATACATGCAGTCCCTTCCTCTTGTAATCACACTCATGGGAAATGGTCAGTTCAAACAAAAGCTTGTCATAAAGTGTTATACATTCCAGGACAGAAAGACATTGCTGATAGATCTCACCTAGTCTAGAAGTGGGAGGAATAGTCTTCAGAGAATATGTTGAAGTTGACACCAGAATGTCAGATTAGAAGTAGCCAAAGAAAGATGTGAGAACAATCTAAGAAAACTCATGCACAAAAATCTACACATGAATGAGAAGATGTTTCAGTAACTCATTCTTTGGGGAGAATGGCGTAGTGGGGATCATGTTAGTTTGAAAATGGAGCGTGTAGGGGAGGAAATCGTTTTCTTTGACCCTCCATCTTAGGATTCCTGGCTGAATCTGAAAATTAAATGACAAAAGTGGGTGAACACGAGCAAAGTGTCCACATTGATTTAATAAAAGTTCTTTATGGCATAGGAGCTTCATAATGAAGCCTGGAAGAAACAGTTGAACCTGAGTCTTCCTGTTAGGCTTGATGAAGAGTAGGTGGCTGTGTAGAAATCTGATAGGTTAAGGGGTATGAGGTAAATGTAGTCATCTGGGAACTTAGCAGAGCCTGTTGCTTTGAAAATATCTTGATGTCGCTTTGTTTTTGAAGATAAGGATGTTTCGGTCCTCTGGGAATAGGGCAGGTGGCTCTTCTCACCTGAGGATTGTATGACCTATTTCAGGGGAGAAGGACCAGGGAGGTGACCTTCCTGCTTCTACTCTCTTTTCAAACACCTTCAACTTAAATATTCAGTGTGACAGAGTCAGGTTTTAGTGGAGTGGTCCTCACTAGGCTGAAGAGGACTTTGAAAGGCTAGTCCTTTATCTTTTATTCTATGGAGAAAGGGAGCCACTGCAGTTTATATCAGGAAGTGATTTTAGGCTGTGCCTTATAGGAAGGTCACTCTGTGATTGGATCAGAATGGAGAACTAGACATGTTGAGACTAGTTAGAAGGCTATGGTAGCAACAAAAACAGGTATGAACTGACCTAGGCTTCCATGGTGGTGAACTGACAGTTTCAGATTTTTTTTTTTGGTAGTTGGGATTAGAACTGTTATTTTCTGCCTCTTTTTAGTTTATATTAATAACCTTACGTACATTCAGGCATCTAAAAGGAATTTTCCACACAGTTCAGATTTCAAAATGATTTAAAATATTTCTGTTTAATAAAGTACTTTTCCTACCATAGGCTTTAATAACAGCCTTAACTTTTTAAATGTAGAGAAATTATGTTACTTCTCTTTTGCAATAGATTCTATCCACACTCACTTTGCAGGATTATTATTATTACAGTCAGCTGAAATAAATGATTAAAAAATGACTTGGTAATTGAGTTATGTGATAACTGGAAGTAATTATGATTACAAAACAAGCAGAGGAGTGTTTGAGAATCACACTGACAAATGTACTACTGTCATTTCCTTTAAAAGGTAAAAGTCTGCGAACTTTTCTGAGTTTGGACTTTTTATGGTACTGAGAAAATGTTCCTAGCAGTTTCATAAAACCCCAGCTAAAATGTTTGGGTTTTGATGATACCTCACATATAAGTACATATTTTTGTCATTCCCCTAGATTTAATTTAGTTTTTACAAAATGCTGTTTTCTTAGAAACAGTTAAATTAGTGACCACATCATGAATTTTGTTCTTCACAGCACTTTATATCACTATGTTGTTTTTAACTCTTTCCTAAAAGTGAAGTTTTCTAATTTCTAAACATTATTAAAAATTTGTCAAATATATTGCATCTAAGATATATAAATGTGGAGGAATCTTCAGTTTTCTTTATTATAACATCAAAAGACCCCTATAGACCTACTATTTGTTGTTGTTGTTTTTTTTCCTGAATGAATAACTTTTTACTGATTTGGCACATCAGTTAATGCATAATCAGGAAGTTGGAGCCCTTAAATAATCAAAGCTTCCTAATTAGCACACAGCCTGTGAGGCCTGAAACAGCAACAGTCTGTTTTTATCTGTTAACTTCAGAATATCTCAGATACAGGGGAAGTGAAATGTTCCAGAATCTTTCCATTCCCTTTTCTTTTATTTAATCTCATTCTTACGGAAGTATTTCTTTTTCCTCAACATTTGCAAAAATTAAATACCCCAGAGAAGTTTGTTCTTAGTGGTAGATGAAATGGAGTATAGACACTTGTCTTTGGTTTTTATTAAATGAATTGGCCACAAGTTGCTTATAACTTAAAATTTAAATATCAAAATGATAAGTGAGGATTAGGTAAAGTATAGGACTGTATCAGATGCCACTTATTGTCATATTAAAATATTGTTCTAAGAATGTGTAGTTTTACTTGGAGATAATTGACCACAAATATATAAATTATCTACAAATAAATAGTAAACAAATGTAGTTACTACTTTTTTGTCCTATAATACCAATAATTAAGAATAAAGTTAGTCTTTAAAAAAATAAATAAAACCATTGTAAGAAAACAGTAAAGCCAAAATCCAGTTGAACATGGGTGAATAATCTCAAAGTACACTGGAGTAAGTAAAGAAAATAATTCCCTGATAATATATAGAAGGATGTGAAAGTAATAAAATATGACATGTTTATGGTGGACCAAGTACCTACAGACTTTCTAAGTGTTCCCTAATCGTACATAGTAGGTACAAGAGATTATCTGTCCCTGTTGTTGATCTTAATGATATTGATGATATTTACAAAAATTGTGATGGTGAAAACATTTCAAAGAATGCATAAGGTTATTGTCAATATGTAAATTGATAGTATACAAAAGGCAACTCATTTCATTTATTGTTTTAGTAATCATTTTGAAATTTTCGAAATGCAATGTTTCTAAGAGACAGTCATAAATATTTGAACAAAGTCATTATCTTAAATTTTCACTATCAAAATACTGGATTTAGCCATGGTCATGCATTTTCGGTATAGCACAGATAAGTAACAGATAGTCAGGATTAGGCAATCATTGATGATAAAGGCTTAACAAATACATTTTCATAAAAGAAATTGGGAAAGAATAAAGCTATTTAGAGGATAGTTATGGAAGAAGGGGACATACATGTTCTGTTGTTGCTTCAGAAAACATTTTTGAGAACCATTATGAAAAATGCAACCAACCAAGAATCTTGAAAACTGTTTTTCTTGTACTTACACAAAAAGACTGATTTTTTTGTATTTTTTTCAAGTTATATTAAATTGCATTGTAAAGAAATGAGTTTCCTTGGCCCTGAGTGTTTTTAAACCACTGTTGAATAATGTAAATGAGTGGTTCTGTCTAGAGACAATTTATAAAAAAATATTTTTGTAATATTAATAGATGTCAATCTTAAAAGATGGTAAAGTAAATTTGAATTAAATAAATTAAACAGGGTTATTTCCTAAATTTTCTCAGTCTCTTATGTGCAGATATGGTCTGTGAATCTGAAAGCATGATAATTTATTTGAGCTATATCAGTATTTCTTGTAAGATTTGTATGCCATGGACACAATTTGGGAAACTTTTGACTACTTACATTGGTTTCTAAAGTAATGCTACTCAAAGTGCAGCCTAATTTTTTAGTCATAAGTATTTTATTGAAGAATGACAAGAAGTTAAATTCTAAAGAAGGTAGTAAATTAAGTCTTATATAACAATTAGACATTGTCAGGAAACCCAAGTAGGTGATTAGTAAACTGGTTGGGCTATATAAGGTAAAAGTGAATTGAGGTGTTAGCCAGCTTTTAGGTGATTCCATGAGCCATGAAATGAAGTGGTGCACACTAGTATCACAGTTCTTAACCATAGATAGCTTGAGAAGTACTACTTTAAATTCCCTATGTTTTCTAAAACTGTTCATCCCTTACCCTTATAATAGGTAGTATCCTTTCATTAAGAAATGCAAAATGTAAGCTGGGCACGGTGGCTCGTGTCTGTAAGCTTCAGCCTATGAAGCGGCCGGGGCTAGGGATCGCGGTTCGAGTCCTGCCTGGAGCCCGTAGGGATACCTAGTTTCAAAAAATACAGCTGGGCGTGGTGGCGCGGGCCTGTCATCCCAGCTACCTGGGAAACTGAGGCTGGGGATCGCTTGAGTCTGTGGTACCCCGGGCAACGAGAGCCTGCGGTTCCACAGGCAAAAATAGCGAGACCAAGTCTCAAATAAAAAAAAAAAGAAATGTAAACTGTAATTCAAGTATTACATAAAAGTATGTAGGACAATTATAGAATTGAAATTAAGTGCAACCGTACAATTTTTATTTCTAGGAAAACTTTTGACTAGATGTTACTTTTAGAATTCGAATGTATTAAGTAAATTTTTATTTTATTAAGTGATTATTTCTTGTCTGAATTGCATAATTAAAAGCTGTAACTACAGCTCATGTGTTCACATAACTGAGGGCCTCTCTTACTGTGTTTCATGTCTCTTAAAAATTTTCAGGGTTTTTTTTTTTTTTTGCTTAAAAGCTTCTATAAAAATACTCTCACCTGACTTTTATATTCTTCAGTATTGTTACTTCTCAACTATATGTACAAATGGCAGAGTTTGGGTAGGAAATGCACATTATGCCAAAGCACAGGTAATCTGTGCCTCTCCATCATTTGAACTAGATAAATTTTTCTGTGCTTAAGTTAATCAGAGATTTGAATAGATTATCTATAATGAATTAATTTATATAGTTTATAAACCTATGTAGTATCTATGTCCAGGACCATCATTATATTGTGCCTTATAAGTGATAGACTCTGTACTATGCTCTATGGACCAGTATCTTAGTTGCTGTATTAAAAAAAAAAAAAAGGAAAAAAGATATAAATCATTATGTACACATTCATATTGTACGGCATAAAAATCTTTAAGACAGATTTACCAAAAAAATTAAAACTGAATATCAGGCTGCCCATCACTAGCTAATTATAAAATCGTCACCATGCCCTGTTTATTCCCAGTTTGCTAATCTTTCATATAGAGGGATTGATACTCTTCCCCTGTATCTTAACCCTCCTTCCACATACACACCTCAAAAGTCTTTAGGAAAATAAGATTACATATAGGATATGCTTTCTCTGGAAACTGCTTTAAATGAGCATTGAAACATCGTAACTTGCCTTGGTAATTTTTCAATAATCCAGAGGTAAATGTGCCCCTCTTTCTAGTATGCTGGACTTTGGGGTATAATCAAGCAACCATGATAAACTTGGTGTTTGAAGTGCCTAGCACCAAATTGGACAAAATTTATATTCACTTATTATAAGTAAAAAACAATGATAAGGTCTAGAAAAAGTGTGAGTTGAAAAGACTCTTGTATTAATTTTTGAAGTAAAATTCCTAAAATACTAGATATTTTACAATCCTAGTTTTCCCATGTGTAAAAATGAAAGAAATGAAATAAATAATGTCTAAGGTTCAGTCATTAGATCTAGATTTAGAACTCTGTGGGCAAGTACTACAAATAATTTTGAAATGGACCACAAGGTGGCGTGTGAGTCTTTTTGGGTTAACTTGTAGTTAATTAAGTATTCACAGTGCTTACAAATGTAAGCTTGTTATGATCTTTAGAGAAATGTAGAAGTAATTTTCAGGAAAAATTAAAATATTTCTATTTTAAGGTTACTGCTTTTTCTTGAAAAATAAATGTACTGAGTAATTTTTAGATATTGCAAAGTAATAAAAATAATCTAGGAATATAAGATATGATTTGTTTACAGATTGACTGCACTTCAGAATTTTAAACTATGCAGCATCTAAAACCTTTTACTACTGTTTTGAATCTTAGGGTTAGATGATAATATACAATTACTAAAATATCATGTACCCCATTTCCCTCATTTTAGGGCTGGACTACAATTTTTACAATATCATTTATTTTTCAATGATACTGGCCTAGTGTAGAGGTATTTATATAATCTAGCTTTAGTATTTTCTCAAGTATATGATATTATCTCTACCCAAGATCATTTGAAGCAGTGTAAAATTACTTAGAGAGCACTCAGTCATAGTTCTCATTTTTGGTTTGCTAAGAGAGATTTGATAATGGTGGGACTCTGTAGGAGATTCTATTAGGGTTGGCTGGAAAATCTAGAAGTCTAGCAAGTTACAGGTTATCATGGGAAATTCTAATTTTATAATAATGGATACCATTACTATTAAAAGCAATTTTGTGGCAATTTTTTTACCTTGTAGTTTACAGATAATATTTAATTAGACAAATATAACTTGGAAGAAACTAAATTTTTGACTAGCTGGTTCCATGAACAGGTGGTAGTGTTGCCTGTGGAACTATCAGGCTTTCCATTGACATTATCAGTGGTTAGCTAAAAGCATAGACTTTGAACAGGCATAACTTTTGCTTTAAGCTGGAAGAGCTTTAAGACTTTATTTTTTGTGAATTTCAGTTTGCTTATTTATAAAGTACTGAGAATAACAGTACCTAACTTATAGACTTGTTTGGGATGAAATTATATATATATAATGAATAAAGATGAAAGAAAAGTCTAGAAACAAAATGTAATGTTCCTAAAAATTCACTAAAAATACTTAAGCCTTTCATAATCATAAATATCTATAGTGGAGTCTAAACCAGCTTACTTTTTAAGCCACTGCTTATTTAATTTTGCCCAAAATTGCCAATATAAAAATATAAAATATAAAAATATTTCATCGCTGCTAAATAAATGATTGATAAATAAAATATTTGTAAGGTACTGAATTCAGTGCTTACTACATTATTTCATTACATAGACTATTACATTACATATATAGACTATTAGTAGTAATAATATCAATTGAAAATATTTATTTATGAAACTTATCTTTGGAAATTCTTTACTAATTCTAATTGTCTTATAAATGTCAAATATTGACGGAGAGGTAACACTTTGCTGCATTTCCTTCATGTCAAGGTCGAGAAAAACAAAGCGTATTTATAAATGGTGTGATTTCATTGCCAACTTTCCTTTGGCCCTGGAAACCTTCACTGTTAATCCTAGAGAGAAACTCAATGGACACATGTTCCAAAGCTCCTTCTTCAATGAACAAGTCAACAGGCCCAGAGAAGTAAAGAAACTTGCTGAAGTCACACTATGAGAACTGTCAGTCACTAGTTTGAGAAAATACAGATTCCTTTGGCAGCTGTATTGTGTTTATAGAAACAGCACTTCTGTCATCTTTCATTCTTTAGAAATCTCAGGCACATCTGCTTATGATATTACTACCCATTTATGAGACCTTTATCTTTTTTTTAATGGCAAAATGTCATCACCACCTTTGCTGAAGAAGTTATTTACTTTCAAAATTAGTTTTGGGGTTAAATTTCTGAATATTTTCTTTGTGTACTTGAGCTTTTATTCATGTGTGTAGGGACAAAAGAGCTGTTGCTGACCTGTTGGGTCAACTTCCCCTCGTTCTGACTCATACTCCTAACTGTACAACTTTGTCCCCCCAACCCTGCCCTTAAAAGAGAAACTACAGTTTTTTTCTTTAACTGGAGCTACTTGGAGTGAACATGACTGGACATTCCATTAAAGAGGGCTATTGATAAGCTTGCCCTCTGGTCACCCATTTCCTATGTCATAGCATGTCCAGCATATTTGTTGGTTTTTACTGCCTCTATAAGATGCCATCCCAGGCACCATCAAAGTATATATATCCAAAAAAAAAAAATGTTGAATATTATGATACCTTATTTTGCTAAAATAGTGGAATTCCTGTTGCTGATTCTCCCAATACAAGTCTAAAACTAGAATTGGGCTGAGGATTACATCACGTCAACTTGTTTAAAAGGTCACATCAACTTGTTTCTGCCTTTTCTTTTATTGTTACGCTATTTTTTTTTTAGTTTATTTTTGGAGTTTTTACAAAACATGATTGTATAATTGCTGATCCCCATGGGAATACCCCACCACACCACATCACCCCTGGTGACTTTGCCTCCTTTCTTCTTGTTGTTTGTCCATGTTTAGCCCCTTAGTCTTTTTGTTTGTTTGTTTGTTTTCTCAATCTATTTCCTCATCCTTGGTGAGGGTGTGATTTCTTGGGACTTGGTAGAGCTACTGTTTATCTTTCCTGTACTACTTTTGCCTTCGTAGGTAGATTCGAGCATCTTTGGCTTGTATCATTGCTTCTTGTTTCTTGGTGGATCTCATTTCCGTTTTTTTTTACATTTTGTTGCACCTTCGCGTTATGTTTTGGGTCATTGTCTTTGCGGGCATGATTCCCAGCCGTATGTTGGGAACAGCCATCAGCGGATGGAGGTCTCCTGGTCTCCTCCTCTGGGGCTTTGCTGTGGGGCCACTGCCATTCTACAGGCCTCTTTCCTCTGAGCAAAGAAGGTGAGCAGTGCCTTATTGACAGCGTCTCTGTGCCAGGTTTCTGTTCACAGCTCCTCAGTGATATTGTAGGCGTAGTTACTTTGTTTGCTCTCACAGTTTACTGCTGGGTGGTTCCTGCCTTGTTCGTTTTGAGTCCTTCCCCGGGTGGCATAAATGTAAGGGTCTTCCTGTACCTCACCTATTGGTTTCTGTAGTTGAAAAATCATCTTGAGGTACTTATTCCTGATTAGGGCTCTCTGGAGTGGAGGCAAACCCAGAGGGGGTCTGTGGTAAACCTGACCCCCACCTCCCACACACACACACTTCACCCTGCTTCTTCACAGGGTTCAGATGTGTAATGGGTACCTGCAGGGCCCAGCAACTCCCCGGGCTAACCCCAGCTCCATCCCACCCGACCTCGAGAGGCAGTGGAGCTGGTGCCTTAAGGACATGGTGACCATGCCATCATGATACTGTCACCGTGTTATTACTCTAATTTGGATATATATCAGCTTGTTTTACTTGTTGTAATGATTAAAAAGTAGGAAAAAATCAGTTGTTAGGTAGAAAGTACTGGAAAGTCAATTAACAAAAAAAAACCTTTCTAAAACATAAAATGTATGATTTTAAAGCAAGTTGCAATCTGAGTTTTGATATTTTATTTTGATGACTCTTTATCTTCCAGTTTTCCCAGTCCTGGACAGAGTGAATTCTGAAGGAAACTATGTTATATAAACAAACTGTGTCACATAAACAATACATTTTTTTTAGTTTTCATTTAGTCTTTAGTTTTTTCATTGTCTAGGAAAGCAAGAAAGAACTAATTTTATTATTTTAAAATGTATATATATATCTAAAATGAACAATTGTGCAAGTTAATAGGTTACATGTTCATGTTAAACATTGGCAAGAGGGGGCAATTATCATAGTTAGTAGAACATCTGCTATCAAAATTCTAATGGAGGATTGGAAGCAGCAGGAACCACAAAGTTTGAGCCCAGTCCTCTGCTTTGCAGACCCAGAAACCTGAGTGGGATAACATTTGCATGACTAAACGTAACATGTTTAGAGAGCATGAAAACCAGGATGCCAACTGATTCAGATTTAGATTGAAAAAAGCAATTTTTATGAGAACGAACAGGTTTGCATAAGGAATTCAGTGCATTCCTTCTCTGTAGATAGCTACATTTACTGAACTCTTACTGTATGCCCGGCATTTATTAACTTAGTCATCTTCAAAGGTAGAGAGTTCCTAGAAATTCATAACTTCCAAGAAGTATGGCAGGCAATCAACTTTTAAGCTCTCAGATCAAATTTTCCTAAAATTTGATCATCTTGATGGCCCTTCCAGGGCCTGCATTTTCTTTCTTTTTTATAATCAAATTATTTATTTACATATAAATTTCAGTCTGTGTAATCCCTGAGTCTCACCCCCTCCCCATTTTCCTTTCTAAGGTTGCCCCCCTTCCACTATCTAAAACAAAGGTGACTTGTCTTAATGACTTAGTAAGCCCCTGGTCCTCCCTGAAGAGATCACTCATTTTCCATTTGTTTATGAATAAACACTGACTAAACCACTTTTCAGATTTGTAGTATCCCCATATTCTTAACCCTTTGGGCCTCAGATATCACTCCTGTAAAATAAGATTCATCAAGTCATTGTGAAACTTGAAGGTAATATGTAAAACAACTGTTCAGAAGATGCTTGATCTAGTTATCTACGTTATCTACAAACAGCAGTTGTCGTGTTCTTCTACTGTTCCTCTTTTAATGGCATATAATCTATATTTCAAAATACATAAATTAGTTTGCTGCCACTAGTATTGTGGATGCTAATTAGCCTCTTGTCACTAAGTTTCACTTTAGGACTTATTTCAGAAATAAAAACATAAATTCACAACACTGATCAATAGCATGAAAAGCTTTTGAGTATCTGCCTTAGACATTTATTTATTATTAAACAAGTGTAGTTGGAGCAGAATAGGATAACAATTGAAGTTTGTTCAGTTGATGACTAATGTCATCTTTGGTGCAGTTTGATCACATATTTGACAGGAATTCTAAATAGAGCAGACTGTTCAGTATTTCATTTTGAATTTTTTTACCTTGAGGATGTTCTGGGGTTTATTTAAATATTAGTTTGGCAGAGTTATGAAAAAGATATGTGTCCTGAAAGCAGTAATTGCTTTGGGCAGCTCTTCAGGGTAACGAGATAGAAGATTGTTGCATAGATTTGCAGGAAGACAGCCAGAGTGCTTGAATTGAAATGATACTTATAGGGAAATGGTGCTATCCCAAATGTGAAGTTTGAGTCTGTGTTCTGAATGTCAACCTCCAATCCTGGTTAATTTTTATTTATTTATTTATTTATTTTTATTTATTTTTATTTTTTTTTTTTGTGTGTGTGTGTGTGTGTGTTTATTGTGAATAGAGGTCTGGGCATGGTGGCATGCAACTTTATTTTATTTTTCATTTTATTTTATTTTTATTTTTATTTTTAAAAATTTATTTATATATAGATTTCACATCTTTGTAATCCCAGGGATTACACCCTCCACCCTCCCCACCGTTCCCCCCATATCCCCCCTGCCCCAAGTTGTGTGCTTCAGTCTGGTGGTTAGCTTGTTTTAACTTTTCCTCGTGGCTTTTTGTGGGAGCCCATCTCAGAGATGAGAAACTTGTAATATAAATCTTTGCAAGTTGAGCTCTTGCCC